>JAKUCV010006884.1:0-72771 GCA_028386065.3 Turnera subulata | reverse complement strand
TGTTTTGTTTGAGCCAATGCCTAAGAGAAGTTGAGTGTTTTACCTTGTACAAATGGGTCCTAACTTCTCTTGCTCTTCTTTGCACTTCAACTCTTGATCATATCTTCACTTGAATTCTTGATCACTTTGGTTGAGTACTTGTTTGCTTGATTTCTTTTTGCTTCATCTATGTTATGATCTTGGTTTGTCATTTATCAAAACCTGTAATGAGTGAACCATGAAGACATAGGTTCTAACAAATAGTAAACCGGCTCAGTGGCCCAAATTTTACATCACACTACCGACCTCGGGTACAACAATATTATATGCACAGCGGAAGCAATTTTAATAATACAGCAATAGTATGAATCGACTCGATGCAACACTATGGATCCTGAACCGTCAGAGGTGATGCCGCAGCCTGCCATGATGCATACCTGCACGAAGAACATCGTGGCCTGCCGATGGGGCAGGTGAGGGGTGAGATTCTCCATAATCTCACCGACACATAACCCATGATGAACAACAAAGCATATATTTAACAGTCAAGAGTACTTCAATACTGCATACGAGAAGTGAACAGAACACATAACAATTACAGTCAAAAAGAACAATGCGGACTATGCAAATGTCCACCCCATCGACTATGCAATGCACTGACAACCTAATACTGACTGTACCATACACTAGTGCCCAACCAGGACACCTCAACTCAACTACATATTGGGTATCCGACCCAGTCTCAACAGACTATATAATACATACTCTAGTCCTGACAGACTATACTCAACAGAGGTTCCTCATTGTATGGTAACATACCGATACTGTGCTTGCCGATCATCTAACCCGGTACCAAAACAAACTCAAATCACGTGAGCCTCGCTCACCGGGTAGCCGGCAACCAGCACGGACCATACCCAATCAACATCACAAACCGGTCCCCGGGTAGAATCACAACACAACACGGTAACAGCAGTCACCACAACAACTTGTAACCACAACAACAACAATACTCAATATCCGATCAAAAACGACAATTGATACTCATCCAACAATTATCAAAAGAAGCCAACAAACAAAGGACAACTGGCAACCGATGCCAACAACAATGGACTACTCACAACCGACGACAATAATTAACACCCGTAAACCGGCAACCTATGCCGACCACGGTCAACCGACTAAACTGAGGACTGACAACCTCCCAAGGTATGATCATGAGACATCATGCAAATGAACATATCACATCACAGCCCAACAAAGCAAAAGCACATTTCAAACAAGATTGAGCCAAGACCCAAAGAATATTTACTATTATTTCCAATTTTATTTTCCGGGCCCCGTCACTGGACAAGCTAGGGTCGTACCTGGTTAATAACTAATTCTGGATGCCAGGCCCAACCACAATCCGGGATCAACAACCCAATATCACAAATCCGGGATCAACATCCCAATCAACCAACCAACCGGCCATGACACCACAGAACTAGTCTCTAACCATCTAGTCGTACCTCTACTTTCCAAGTGACAATTATATCATCATCTCAAAATCAATTCCAATTCCTTTACTCTATTCTCAATTATCCAACTTTTCATTATTCCAGATTATTTCTCAGATCAACTTAACAATAGACTCATAACATCAATTAATCACAGTTCAGCACTATTCAACACAGTATCCACGAGTCTAATCATAATCCAACAACAGCATCAATAAATTTCACAACAATCAAATAACAGTCGATAATCAATTCAGCAGTTCAATCAAGCAACAAAACAAACACAGTACTACAGGCACATATCTAAGGTTATCCATCCTCACAACGACCATAAGATGCAATGGAACCTATGTAGTTCCAAGACCAACCATCCCGTCTATCACGGGTGGAATGACGTATATGCAACCTCACCTGATACTCCTCGGAAGCTGGTATCCGGTTAAGCCTTGATATTCCTATAATATAACAACAGTAATTACTTATAATGCACAAACAAGATGGTTATGCATGATGCCGGTTACCAGTTATTAGACGGCTTATCAGTTCATTTTATTATTTTCGTAATTATCTTATTCATTTTTGTGGAGATTACTAACAACCTATTTTCCATTTGATATACCAATCATATTCAAAATAAGTCAAAACCAAAACCGAGCGTCCAAGCCGATATCCCGACCCTTAGGCTGCTTATGACAATAAGGCATATATACGTACACTTATACATAGTATATATTTAAGATAATATATTTGTAAATAAATCAAGTTACGACCCGTTAAATACTTACAGTCCATATGACATAAAAATTCTATTTGTAATTAATTGAAGTTGTGACCTATATATACATATATATTAGCTAGAAGAAGTAACTGTTGTAAACGATATATACTTTTAGTTAGTCTTATATAATCGTAAGTACTTATATACATAAAAATATGATCATTAAAAAAAATATAGTCTAATATTATCTATGCCGGTGAAAATAACTACAGTACGTTATACGATACATATGTATATACTTGTATAAGATTAAAATCAATAATTAAAATAAGGTATAAATCTATTATTATTTTAACTTAGGATTACGGGAATAAATATAATATATATATATATATACATGTCCAGGCCATTTATAATATAAATTAAATTAAATATAGTTAAGGAAATTCGAAAATTAAACTCGGTAGGCCTTCATGAACGTTTAGCCCCTCGGAGGTTAAAACTAATATCAACATAATTTCGAAAATTAAATAAGAGACATAATTAAAATAAATAAACGACATGGGCCTTTTATTATTTAGCCCAATTAAATTAAATAATCGAAAGTTAAATACATTGGGCCTTTTACAAGCCCAGATAAATGTAAATAAAATTAAAACCGGAAATTAAATACTATGGGCCTTTTCAATAGCCCATTCGGAAAATTAAATAAAAACAATAAATAAATGCATAAAGAAAATAAGTAAAAGCATAAATATATATAAAAACATAATTAAATAAATAAAGCAAAGAATAAATAATTAAAACAAGATATAAAATAAAATCATAAGTTTAGTTTAATTAAGTTAATTAATAGTTATATCAATCGTTTAAATGTCCGGTTCGTTAATGTTATCCGGGTTCGTTAAGGTCCAAAGGTTCGTTAGATGCACATGGGCCAAAGAGGCTCGGGTTTACCCAAAGGTCCGTTCCGAGCTCGCCGGCAAATACTCGAGACTGTCGGAAACTCGCCGGAATCCGGCCAAAGCACTGTTCACAGCAGAACGTTCCCAAACAGGAATTCCCCATACTCCAGTCTTCGTCCATAGTCGGCACAAAAGCCTCGAGAGCAACTCGCCATCAACAAACAACCACCCCACCAATCGACCATCCATCAACCACGGCCAACCAACCACCGTCACAAACCCACAATCAAACTACTCAAATCCGCGAGATCGATTCAAACCCAAGAACACAACCAAAGACATAAAACCGCAACCAAAACCGATTAGTTTAGACCAACAGAAACCGGGTTAAAAGAGAAAGGAAGAATTCGTTGAGGGGAGAGGCATACGGGCATCAGCCAGCGTGGAGGGGAAAATCGGACCTATGTGCACAGTGGAGACTCGAGCCCAGTCCCACGATGGTGTCGAGCTCGTCTTGGGATGATGGCGGCGTTCGACCGGTTGCAGCGGCAGGGGAGGCTGAGACAGAGAAGAGGAAGAGGGAAGACAGTAGCTCTCCCAAGGACGGCGGCAGATTGTGGAGGAGGAGAGAGAGCAGGGACGGCGGCAGTGTGTGGCTGTCGGCAGCAGCAGGTCGAGGAGGACTCGGGTGGCTCTCCTCGTCTGGCCGGCGACGCGTCAAAGGCGGAGGAAGAGGAGATCGGGCGGTGGTGGAGGCAGATGATGAAGGAGGAAAGGAGGAGGCGAATTGGGGTTGGTGGTCTTTGGATCCGGCAGCTCAAAGGAGAAGAGGAAGGAGGAGGAGGAGGAAGGTGGTCTAGTGGTTTTGAGGTGGCGGTGGTGGTGGCTGTCTCGGTGGTGGCGAAGAAGAAAGGAGAAGAAAAAGGGGAAAGGAGAATTATTGAGGAAGGGGGTGGCGGCAGTAGGGGTTGAGGCAGAGAAAGGAAATGGAGAGGAAGAGAGAGATGGGTGCAGGGGGATGGTGGGAGGAAATCGGGGGAGGAGGAGAAAATAAAGAGGGGAAAAAGGGGATGAAAACAAAAAGAAATAGGGAAGAAGATCACGGGTGAGAGAAGTAGGAAAAATTATTGGAAAAAGACAATTTAGGAAAAAGAAGAAAAGAAAGCTGAAAAGAAAGGAAGGAAAGAAAAGAAAAGAAAAGTGGCCACATGGCGGTCCGGATTTCCCTGTCGGGGTACTCTCGTTTTTCCGTCCCGAGTCCGAAAATACAACTTGGGCTCGGAATATCCGATTAATACCCCTGAGCGTCGTCCAAGTCTCGGAATTGGAAACCGAGGCTCGGTGAAACGCCCCGATCCGTATTTACCGTTATTCACAGTAAACACGTGGGACCACATACTATTACAACAACCACAGCAGTAAGTATCACATCCAGCAGATTAAAAGTACATAATACATCAACCGTACTTGTCCCGGTATGGGAACATTATTACTACAAGCATCAATCCATAGAGTTATAAACAGCAAGCAGCGGAAGTCTTAATACAAAACAACAATAGATAATGATATGGACATAATGCAACGCGGGATGGATCCGGGCCTGGCAGAGGGTGCGCCACAGCTTGCCTCGAACGTACCTGAGCTACGCACAATCAATCTACGCGACCAGGTCGCGCAGGCGAGGGGTGAGTCCGAAGTGCTCACCGGGTAAAATCCATAAGCAAGTATACATATACTTAAACCGTAAATAAAACCAAGTCACAACAACAGCAAGAATCTGAAGTTTACACGAACTCTAAATAACACATGCTTTTGTGATTCTAGACACGCTACATCAGTTTTATTATCAGGGCCCCTATCACTAGTTAAATGATGGCCGTCGCCTAGTAGTCAAGCTAGCTAGCCCGTGGACCCCGCCCTGGTACCTCCACATAACTGGCACAGACAGGGAGCAGACCCCAAGCACACTCTCCCCCAGCGCCTAAAATATAAATAAAACTGGTACAGACAGGGAGCAGACCCCAAGCACACTCTCCCCCAGCACCATAAAAATAAGACTACCATCTGGCTAAACCAACACCTAACTGTGACTTACTAGATGTCTAAGTGAGGTCAGTTTTATTATTCCTAGTTACTTAACTCCTATTATTCTCCACTCTCTTATTATCCCGAGCAGGCTCACAGCCTCTCCGCTCGTCTGGATAATATATACCACATGGCTTGGTACCCTCAATACTATATTCTCAAAATTCACAGTCAACAACAGCAACAGTAATATTCAACCAGTACTAGTATTTCCAACATTACCAACAACAGTAGCATCAACTCAATTTTAACGGCAACAAATTTCAATCAAAATCAACTCACATTAATTATACACAACAACAAAGAATTATCTAAGCATATAACACGACAGCAACTTGGTACTACGGCAGTATATAAATAATTACTTATCCTCACCTTGGCCGATAAATTCCACAGGAAATTCGTCGATTGGCTCCGGTTCTACGTGCTCGTACTCGTTATCAACTCCTATTCAGCAAACAACACATATTCACATAAAATGCACAAATAATGCTTATGATATGATGTACTGTAATACTAATTCCACTAAGTCATTCGTCCGGGTTCTTATCCTATTTCACTTATTTAATATCATAGTCTGGTCTCATTTCACCGTATTTATCTCCGGTTAATAAATTCTTTATAATCCTCCCTCTAAAGAAAAAGTCCCCTTATATAATTTGTTTCTAAAAATTAATTACCAGTATATATTATGTTTCTAAAAATTAATTACTAGTACTCCTAGAACAATATGTTAGTTAATTATTTCTTTAAAACATATTTTATTTCCTAATTTCCCTTTTTCAGAATTTTTCGTTTTTTTTTTAAATTGGGCCGTGAACAGTAACCGTGAACAGTGCAGGCCCATGAACAGTGACGGGCCAGGTGAACAGTTCGGTCCATGCACAGTACTGGGCCTGTGAACAGTCGGCCCGTATACAGTGCAGACCCATGAACAGTTCTCGGCCCATGCACAGTGTCGGGCCTGTAAACAGTTGGCCCATGCACAGTGCCAGGCCTTGGGCCAGGCCGAGGACCCGACGGATCAACCCGACCCGACCCGCGACCCGGACACTGAAACGGGTCGCGTCTTCAACCTTGGTCTCACCTGCAGAATGACGCGGGCGGTGCAGGCGGAAACGGCGAACGCAAGCAGGGCGGCGGCTGGCGACGGTCTCTGGACGGTGGACGGCTGGTGAGGTGACTGCGGTGTGGAGGAAGCTTGGGGTGGTTACGTGGTGTCGCGGGCGGCGTGGAAGAGACGATGGTTGCGGCTGCACGTGGTCGTTGCGTGGCTTCCTCGTCGTCGGCGGTGACGGCGCGACGAGAGCAAGGGAGGGTGGAGATGATGGTGGCAGGCTGGTGGTGATGGTGCGTGACTCAAGCGTGGTGGTGTAGGTGATGGGGGTGGTGTTGGGCGCGGGAAGAAGAAAGAAAAATAAAGAGATGGCGGGTTTTTTTTTTCTTTGGTATGCATGGTGTTGCAGGGTGTGACTTAATAGGCAGGGTGTTGCTGGTCACGACAAACATGGATACAGCGTTCTTCACGAGCTCACAGGAAGCTTTTCACGGGTTGGTTCACGGGCAGGAGCAGGACTTCACGTTTGAACAGAGAAAGTGTTGTGCATGTCATGCATGACATGCATGGTTTATGGTGCAACTTGTATAGTGTGCCGTCCGGTCCCGAGAAACCCATACTGATACGTAAAACTCTTAAGAAAATCTCGGGCGTAGAACAAAGCTCGGTTCCGGAATCCATTGCATAATTTCCCAAAATTATTTTATTTCACGGTAAATTATTATACAAGCCTATTTACAGTCCCGGTAAATGTAAAATTTACCCGGGCTGTTACACTCGGTTAACGAAAGACACTCCAAAACGCGTATCGGTATTAAACCTGGTGTTTAACATTTTAATTAATCTTCGAAAAACATAAACATGATTTAAAAATTATTATTTTATAAAATCCAAAGTAAATCTCTGAAGATTAATATATATAATATCATGGAAAATAAAAGATGAAATTTATTTTTAAATTATATTTGGTAATTCATTACACAAAAATATCATAGCAAAGTAATAATAATATTGTTGTTAATGTTGATTAGAAAATAATAATATTAATAATAACGGTAACAACAATAATAATAATTTTGAGAGTATAAAGATAATAGTGAAAATAATAAAAATTAACTCAGATTGGTAAAATTCTTGATTAACCGCGATAAAATTTTATTAACCACAGTAAAAGTCAAAATAAAACGATAAAATTAATAGAAAATTTACCCGGGTCGTTACATATATATATATATATATATATATATATATATATATATATATATATATATATATATATATATTTTTAATGCATCGCTAAAAGGAGTCAGTAATGATTGCTGGAAGCCATCTAAATTCTTTTGAAGGTAGCAAGAGTGAAATGTTCTTCATAATAATAAAAATATAATAAAAAAATATTTGGTGTGTTGCATGAATTTGAGATTTGAGGTTCGGTTCGTGCGTGGGAAATTTTCAAAGGCTCAAACAGGAGGATAGAAAGTTCGAGTTACCACCATAAAGGTTAGAATCACACGATAAAATTACAAGAATTTTACCTGGACCGTTACAAAAAAAATCTGCTAAAAGTACACACACCACACTAAAGGATTTTATAAATTTCTTTTTAGGTCAACATTCTAGTTTTCTACATTTGTATAATTTTTTACCAACACACAACACTAACAATGAAATCAGTAATAAATTCATCTTCAATAAAATATAATATATTATTCTACACCTCCATTTAACATATTTTTCAATATTAGCATCGAAAAAAACATCTTTTTCAATATATCTTTCAACTCACTTGCTTATCTAAAACATTTTTAGACTCATCAAGGAAGTAAGATCAATTGGGCGTTATTTCTTTTATTTTTTTTGATGAAAACGACCTTGTATTGATGCAGGAAAAGGTGAAAGCCATGAAAAGATGACAGCCACCATAATAGTCATTGCATAATTACATCATAAGAAACGTAAACCCAAAGAATGAAATGCAATGGAAGATTTACACTAGAAATGGTTTACAGTTTGGGCCTTTCCAGGCAAGAATGTTGTCCGCTTGAATGGTTATGGCCGCCACGTCATATGGAAAGTTTGGTTGAGTTGCCTTAAACCAGAAATTAGATCGAAGTAGAATCAAATCTAGCATCCTATCCCATCCCACTTCTTTTGCTTCAAAGATCTTCTTATTCCTGGCCAACCAAATACTCCAAATTGAAATGTAAAAAATGACCATCCATAGAGCCCTAACATTTAGGGTCCCACGTAAATCCATCCATTGAATGTATAAGTCTTCAAGTCTCCTAGGTGCGACCCAACTGATCCCCCGCCAATCACAAATTCTGTTCCATAGTCTCCAAGTAAATCGGCATTGAATGAAAATATGGTCCCTCGATTCCGGATCAGAGTTGTAGAAGGGGCATACATCAGCATCAGTATGGATAATATTGTTCCTTGCTAGAATACTTCTTAACACAATCCCATTATTCATTGCCATCAAAAGGAAGCATTCCACTCTCGGTGGAGCACATCCTAACCAAACCCAAGGCTTACCACAAAACAAGTTTATTTCCCTAGATAAGATCATGTATCCAGATTTAACAGAATAGAGACCTTTACCGTCTACACTCCATCTCCAACTATCCCTCTCATCAAAAAGCAGTTCTACCTTATCCAGCTTGCCTTTCAGCTCATGCTCCAGAGTCAATTCCCACGAGTATAGAGATCTTCGCCAACTGAAATTCCAGAATTTTCTCCCATCAGATATCTTTAGCATGTCGGCCACGCAACTGTTCTTTGTAGTAGATAAATTAAATAAGTAGGGATATGACTCTGCAAGCACCCCATCCTCTAGTACCCAACTATCCTTCCAAAAGCTGGTTGCTTTCCCATCCCTTAAATCTCGCAGAATAAAATTTTGAAGTCCTCTGCTACCTGCCGAAATCTCCATGCCTGACTTGTAGGGGTGGCAAAATGGGTGTCCATGGGTACCCATGGGTTGGGTCATAATGGGTCATACCCATTTATACCCATTTATCCATTTATGACCCATTAAAAAATTTAAATGGATACTCAAACCCATTTAAACCCATTTAATGTGGGTTACCCATTTATCCATTTAGACCCATTTAATGTGGGTGTACCTATTTACTCATATAATATCAAGACTTAATATATATTTTTAAAATTTGTATCTTAAATTTTTTAACTTTATGAATATTAATCCGACCTAATTATTAACCCGGCATAGCCAATATGAGCCTAACTAGGCGCGAACGAGATGTGCTCGGTTTGGTTTAAATTGGCCCATATGAGCCCAACTAGGTCTGTATGGTTTGGACTATGTTGGGCCCAACTAGGCCCACATTGGGCCCATATAGGCCCACATCTGGCCCAACTAGGCCCATATGGAGCGGGCCGGGACGGGCCCAAATAGGCCCACCCGAGCAAAATCGGGCCCATTTTGGTTGGGCCGGGATGGGCCCACTAGGCCCAATTAGGCCCAAATGGGTTGGGCCCATCTTGGCCCAAGTGGATAATTGAATTAGATTACTAATATATGGGTTCATGGATATCCATTACCCAACCCATATAAACCCACTATTTTATGGGTTAAATGGATAAATTATCCAATTAGACCCATATAAAATTATACTGACCCATTTATACCCATTACCCATTTATCTATGGGTTAAATGGGTAACCCATTGGGTACCCAACCCATTTTGCCACCTCTACTGACTTGACTATATTCTTCCAAGTGCAAGACAAATAGTTCTCCTGAAAAGTTGGCCATGAAGATATATATTCAACTCTGTACAAAGCATGAACAATTTTAGCCCACACGGATTTCTCCAGTACTGCAGAGTCACCAGTAGAATACCTCCACATCCACTTAAATAGAAGGCACTGGTTCTTCACAAGGATATTCTCCACCCCTAATCCACCGAGTTCCCTTGGCTTGGCTATTTTGCTCCAGGCGACCGTACACATTTTCTCTTCTCTTCACTTCCACCCCATAAAAAGTTCCTCTGAAGGTTAACAATTTTCTTTGCTACACCACGAGGGATCTTATGTATGGAGAGGTAGTAGAGGGGGAGATTGCATAATATCGCCCGAATCAAAGTGACCCTTCCTCCAAGTGAGAGAAATTTGCCTTTCCAGGTTGCCAATCTACTTTTAATTCTGTCGAGGATTGGATCCCAAGCCTTTAGCCTTTGCATATTTCTTCTCATGGGCAGACCTAGATACTTGAAAGGAAGATTTTCACCCTTGCTCAAAAATAGCCAATTCCCTCTTCATTTGATCTGAAATATTGATTCCTACTTTTGTGAAAGTTTATGCTGAGGCCGGACAGAACTTCGAAACATCTTAGTACCCTCTTCAAATTTAGTAAGGATGAATTGTTATCTGGGCAAAATAATAGTGTGTCATCTGCATATTGTAGCAATGGCGCGACCACGTTGTTTATTTTCACTTCCTCAATTAATCCCAATTCTGCCGCTTGATTTACAAGACAAGAGAGACCCTCTGCTGTAATATTAAACAAAAGTGGTGATAAGGGGTCACCTTGCTTCAAGCCTCTGAATGCAGTAAAATCTTCTGAGGGGCATCCATCCAAAAGCACCGCCATCTTGGGGTAGCTGATGCATCCCCACATTCATCTTCTCCAACCCTCGCGCCTTTAGAATATCCATTACAAAGCTGTAGGATACAGAATCAAATGCCTTACTAAAATCAATCTTCCATAAAACAACTTTTCTTTTGCTTTTCTTCAGATGGTGAACGATCTCTGAAGCTGAAAGCACACAGTCAAGGATCAGCCTCCCCTCAATGAAAGTGTGCTAATTGGGACTTATTACCTCTTTCATAACACCTTTCAGTCGAGTAGCCAGCACTTCTGCCACTATTTTGTACACGTTATGTATGTGGCAAATGGGTCTATAATCTTCAAAACCCAGTGCGTCACTTTTCTTTGGAATTAAGCATAGGAACCCTCTATTTACACCTCTTGGAAGCCGCCCATATTTAAAGAAATCTGTGATCAAATCCATTAGATCTTCACTAATCAGCTCCCAGGCCCTTTTGAAAAAATTAAAATTAAAGCCTTCTGGTCCCGGGGCTTTATTTCCATCACAGGCCCAGATTGCTTCCTTAATTTCCTCCTTAGTAATAGGTCTCTCAAGGAAGGATGCCTGATGTGTCGAAATTCTCCTAACAGGTATGTTACCCCATTTGAAACTCGTCTTGGGAGGAGATTTGAAAAAGTTTTCGAAATATTTGTGTGTAGCTCCTTTGATTTCGGCAGGTTCCTCCAAAATTTCACCACCGAAACATTTCACCACCGAAACTGATTTGGTTGATTGAATTGCGGCGACCCCTATTGCAAGCATTTAAGTGAAAAAACCTTGTATTTTTATCACCTAACTGTACCCATTTAATCCTAGATTTCTGTGTCCATAAACATTCCTGTTGCTTTTCTCTTTTGTATAATTCTGCCCTCCAACCGAAAATTTGTCTTCTCTTGGACTCGCATAGGACTCTTACATCAGTGATTCTGTCCAAGGCCTCATTCTTTCCTTTCAGCTCTTGAATACCTTTATCAATGTTCCCAAAGCTATCCCTATTCTACTTCCTCAAAAGCTGCTTGAGTAGACCCAATTTCCTAATTAAGTTGAATTTCCCAGGAAATTGGTTACATGCCTCCTCCCACATCTCTTTTAGTACTTTGTCAAAGTCTGAGTGAGATAACCAACAATTGAGAAATTTAAATGGTCTGATTCCCCAAAATTTCTCGTCTTGCGCAAGAATGATGGGGACATGGTCCGAACCATTTTTTTCTCCTGCCCATAATCTAATTTTCGGAAATAAGGAGAACCACATCGGGTTAAAGAATGCCCAATCGATCTTGCTCGCAGCTCTATAGTTACCCCAAGTAAACAGTCTCCCCTGGAGCTCCACTTCACATAGCTCAAGAGAGGAAATTAGTTCTCCAAGTGCCCTTGAACCCCTTATGCTAATTCTCCCACTTAGTCTGTCCTTTGTCTCCAACACTTCGTTGAAGTCCCCAATAATTAGCCAAGGAATCATGGATCTTCTCAGGGTGGCATGTAGTTCTTCCCAAAGCAAGATTCTGTCCTCATCTGAACTAGGACTGTAAACAATGCAAATTCCAATGTTTATATCCCCTGCAACAGTTCCTTCGATCAAAAGCCAATTACTGCCTACCGCCCTCCTGGTTATCGCTATGTAATCTTTTTCCCATAGAGACATAGACCGCCAGAATTTCCCATGACATCAACAGCTAAGAAATCAAAAACTCCACCTCCCCACAGTCTCGCAATGGAGTATGAGTCTCCTTTGTCGAGCTTGCTCACAGTAAAATATTTTTTTTTTGAAGAAAGCCATATTGAGATTGAGAAACTAGTGTATGCAATTGATGCTTAATAGTTATGGTTCGTGGGATGTTATTGTTACTCATATCAATCGTTCTGCCAATACCGTTGCGGATTGGCTAGCCAAATCAGCTTTCCATTTGTCCTATGGGGTTCATTACTATGATCAAGTGCCTCCAGGGTGTCTTAGTGCTGTTCTTTATGACTTGGATTCTCCCTCTGTTTCGCCAGATACTGTTGTAGACTGAGCTGTTTTCCTTCCATTGTATTCAAAAAAAAAATAGTTATGGTTGGTTAGAGGAGTGCACAAGTATGGTAGCCACTGGCATATCAATAGTATATATAACAACAATTCATGCAAACTGTACTCAATTTTGTGTGTGAATATTATGACTGTCCACTGATCTCTAATCTTTAATCCACATCCCAATAACATAGTTGTGTATAAAAACAAAAAAAATAAAATCAGTTAAGGAAGTACAATGCTAATTATGCGAGGAACATTATATCAGTTCTATCATCTGTTCAGACATAAATGGTTCATACCCATTTATATCTATTTATCAATTTATTACTCATCAAAAATCTTAAATGGATAACCATATCTTTTTTGACCCATATAATACAGTTCATAACTATCTACACATTTAATTTTAATATCAATATTTTAAAATTTATATTTTAATATTTTTAACCTTATAAAGATTAATCCAACCTAGCTCATATTAACCGGAGACAACCCATATAAGCCAAATTAAAAATAGATGGGATAGACTTGGTCGGGCTTAACCTCGGTCCGTATGGATTGGCCCAATTTGGCCCAGCATGGCCCGCACAGGGTCTAATTAGACCCATATGAGATGGCCCGAATCGGGCCCAACTCGGCCGACAAGGCGAGCCGAGATGGGCCCAACTAAGGCCACAAAAGGTGGACTAGTCTGGGCCAAAAAAAGCCCACAGGCTAAATCTGCCCAATTAGGCCCACATGGGTGAACAACTTTCGTGAAATTGGATTTTTAAAAAAATTAGATAGAATAGTGATTTATTATAAAACTAATATATTGGATAATTGAATTAGATTATTGATATTTGAGTATCGTGGATATGCGTTACCCAACCCACAAACAACCATGATTGAATGGGTTAGAGTAAATGACATATATGGGGCCTGTACTATTTAGAAAATACTCTTTGGGGATCTGTACAATTTTATATCCCTTTTACGGGTCCATACAACTATTTGGTGTCCCGATCAGGGGTCCGGGGCAGGCCACCTGCTGACGTGGACTGCCCGGCAGGAGCGTGTATTGTACGCGCCCTGTTTTCCCGGCTTTTCCGACGAGTTGCGCGCGTGTGTTGCACGCAGTGTCCACAGTGGCAAGTGGGCCCCATACGGGGTTTTTTCTAGAATTGTTTATGATTTAGTTTAAATTGCCGATTTGTTAAAAAAGAAAGAAAAAATTAAAATTAAAAACCTAACCCCATTAAAACGCTGCAGCATAATCTCATTCACCCAAAATCCCAAAACCTCTAAAATCCAAATCCCTCACTCACTCGAGGAACACCACCAAAACTTGAAGCTGCAAATCACAAATCCCAAAATTGGGGGTGACGAACCCTACCCCGAAATCTCCAGCACGAACCCATTCCCCTACCGTCTGCCTCTTTCCTTTATCTTCTCCTTCCCCTCTCCTTGGTTCCTCACACCTCTCGTCTTCTTCTCCCTGTTACCAAGCCAACGCCGTGCTGCCCCTCTCTGCAATCCACCCCCACTCTGTTTCCAACCTTTCGCCTTTGCCACCACCAGCAACCGCCACCAATGGATCATGCCTTTGTGCGAACAACGCCGCCTCTACCGTCATCGTCTAACTCGCCCCCTGGTTGCAATCATCTCTGTTCGTCACTGCGTCTCTCTTTATCTATTCCTTTCACCTTCCATTGTTTTGTGATTGTGGGCTAATCGGGGATTGTTTATGGATTGTAGGTCGGGTTTGTTTCTTTGATGTTAATGGCGGTTGGAGTCGAGTTAATTGGGTGCATTTTCGGTGTTAATTGGTTGGATCGTGGTGAATATTGATGGTATGGGTTGGTTTTGGGTTGTTGGATTAGGGGTTGGCGATGTTGAGTGTTAAGGGTTTGGACGGATTTGACGAGGGTCAGAGGAGATGGGGATGGCTAGCCTCGAATCGCTTGACATGGATCCCGTTTCACTTGTTTGAGTAGGATTCTGATGAAAATGATCCGTTGGGGTTTCGATAAATTGGGTGTGGTATGGGGATTTTGGGGGTTCAGGTGCTGTCGCACGTGAGATAGTAGCAGAGTCGGGAGCGCTCCGGCGAAGAGGAAGAAGGAAGTGTCAGGTGATTCGAGGAGGCAAAGGCGACGCAGGTGTTTGTTGTAGTCGACTTCTGCGGGTGCGGGACTGCACGGTCTAACGAGGCATAGTCGACGGCAAGGTGGCATCGACGTTGGCGGCGATTAGCAGAGCAGCAGCGCTCGGCTTGCTGTTTTGGGGTTGACGTTGGACACAACACCGTTTTGGTGTTGTTTCCATGAATTGTTTGTTTGGTTTTTTTCTATTTTTTATGAGAAAATTTTGTGGAATGAAAAAGAAAAAAAATCTAGGACAAGTTTGTTACAGGAGTGATCAGCTGGGAATTTTAATTTTTTTCCTTCTTTTTTGTTTATGTCAAATAATTTATGAAATTAAAATTCCATTTAAAAATCAGAAATTATTTTTTAAAAATTATAAAATCTTAAAGTGGGGCCCACAGCATACAGTGGACAGCGAGTGCATCTCACGCGATGCCACGTGTCCAAAAAGCAAGCGCGTACACTTCACATCCGAGCCGGGCAGTCCACGTCATCCGTAGGGCTGCCTGAGACCCCTGATCAGGACACCAAATAGTTGTATGGACCCGTAAAAGGGACATAAAATTGTACAAATCCCCAAAGAGTATTTTCCAAATAGTACGGGCCACATATATGTCATTTACTCAATGGGTTAAATAGTTATATTTATCCATTAAAAATCCAAATAATTCTACACTAACCAGTTATACCTAAAACACCCATATACCAAATATAAAGGATTAAAGCGTTTTTTTGTCCCTGTGTAGGGCTTCAAAGTTGGATTTCATCCTCGTGTAGGTTGTTGGCCTCTTTTCATCCCTCCGTTCGACCCATTTGATTCGTCCGGCTGGAATCCGGCGAAAATCGCAGACGTGGCACATTTTTTGGTGCCACATCAGATTTTTGGGTCCCACATGTCAGGAAAAACCCAAAACTAAACATGGATCCACCCAACCAGTTCCGCCCACCTAAATAACCCGGAATCCAAAATATAATTTTATTATTTTTAATTATACAAATAATTTGAATAATAAAATTAGACTATTTTATAATAAAACATAATATATATTTTTTAATTTATATTTAATAAAAAAAATTCACAAAATAAAAAAAATTATTTTAAAATAATAAAACATAATATACATCAAACCATTCAAATTTATATTTTTTATATTTTTATATTTAATAAAAAATTCACAGAATAAAAAAAAATTATTTTAAAATAATAAAACATAATATACATTAAACCATTCAAATTTTATATTTTTTATTTTTTATTTTGTGAAAAACATTTATTAAATATAAAATAAAAAATATATGTAAAAAATATAAAATTTGAATGGTTTGATGTATATTATGTTTTATTATTTTAAAATGAATATTTTTTATTTTGTGATTTTTTTAGTAAATATAAAATAAAAATATATATTATGTTTTATTATTTTAGAAATAGGCTAATTTTATAATTCAAATTATTTGTATAACTAAAAATAATAAAATTATATTTTGGGTTCCGGATTATTTAGGTGGGTGGAACCGGTCAGGTGGATCCTGATTTGGTTTTGGGTTTTTACTGACATGTGGGACCCAAAAATCTGATGTGGCACCGAAAAATGTGCCACGTCAGCGATTTTCGCCGGATTCTGGCCGGACGAGCCAAACGGGTTGAACGGAGGGATGAAAAGAGGCCAAAAGCCTACACGAGGATGAAATCCAACTTTGAGGCCTTACACAGGGATGAAAAAAAGCTTTAATCCCAAATATAAATGGATAACTTTTTTTTTTTTGGTCGGAACCTGGACAGTATTTATTACATAAATACAGAGTACATAATATATGTTACAGAAGTTGTGCTATGCTACCAGAACAAGCTTAACGATGTAAGCTCCTATCCTCAATGATGAGGTTACTTATTACATCCGGACAGGAATGCAGTAATGTAAGCCCCGGGCAGAAAGAGGAAGCTAATTGTGCGACAGAACACGCTAAAATGTTAGCCTCCTCATGTATAGAATGAAGAGAACAATGAGGTGAGGAGCACAGCCGAGACTTGATTGTAGCAGCTATGTTGCCTAACTCCATTCCCCAATCAAAATCCTCCGATAGCCATTGAGTGACAGCCTGCGCATCAGATTCAATCTCGATGGGCTTTAATGGCCATGAGTTTGCAATGTGAAGACCTTGTAAAATAGCAAAAAGATCTGCATCAAACCTTGAGCAAGGAGGTAACCTCGCTACAAAACCGAAAATCCATTCGCCCCTGTGATTCCGGAGAGCCCCTCCCAAGAAAGCCTCTGTCTTCCTATCTGGTATGACTCCGGTTACATTTAACTTATATGAGCTTTGACAAGGGGGATTCCAGACCATAGGAACTGGCCTAGTTCTCCTGGATTGGCCTCGAAGGCAATTGCCATGCTTCCAAGCAAATAAGCAACTAGACACCATGTCCTTAATAGCTTTGATTGGATAGACAACCTCAGCCTCTTTGCCATGGAAGACATATTGATTTCTCCAATTCCAAGCTTTCCAACATGTCACTTTGAAGGATACCTCCCAATTCTCCCAAGCAAAAGGGTTTTCCACATTGCAACTAATCCAATTAATAAGTTGTTGTTTAGAGACAACCAAACCATTTTGATACTGGCGCAATCCCTCACTACGTGCAGCGAGGTCTCCACATCAGTATTGCATATTGAGCAGAAATTAGAGTCCGTCATATGGCGGTGGGCACGCATGTCATTAGTTAGGAGCTTGTTTTGAGCTAGCAGCCACATGAAGCTGCATAGGCGGTGCGGCCCTTTCCATTGCCATATCAAATTCCAAATTCTCTCCTTGTGTCTCCAGTTCTGCTTTTCCAGCAGGGAGTATGCTGAGCTTGCTGAAAACTGCCCATTCTTTTCCCCTGACCAAAGAAGTGTATCTTTCCCTTTGTCGGCCCTTGGGACAGGGACGTGCCAAAGAGCATTAAAAGAGTTTATGGGCAGGTATTGTTGCAGATAATCCCACTGCCAATTCCCATCAGCCGAACAAAAGTTGAGTACCTTAAAATTGGCCGAGTCTGCAGGTATGAGCTCGGGACTGGGCTGGATTAGCATGTCTCGAAATAGCCATTTGTCGTGCCAAAAGAGAGCAGATCGACCATCTCCAATCTTCCAGGCCACTGCGTTTCTGAAGGTTGGCCACATAGATAGCAGTCCACGCCAAAGGTTGGAGCCTGGTCGCTTTTTGAGGTCCAGCGGTAGTTGTGGTTGGTTCTTAAAATACTTGGCCCAAAAAATCTGGATCCAGAGGGGCTCGGATTTAGTCACAATTCTCCACCCCACCTTCATCAGTAGCGCATCATTTACAGATCTCAACTTTTGGATACCTGTACCACCGCATTCTTTTGGTTCACAGACTTGTTCCCATGCCACCAAGTGTACCTTTCTATGCTCTGGAGTAGATTCCCAAGTGAATTGTCTATTGACTTTATCAAGTTTGTCGCATAGGGCCCTTGGGAGCCTAATGGTCTGCATTGTGTAAACAGGTAGAGAGGACAAGACAGATTTGATCAATGTGATTCTACCTGCTAAGGATAAGTGTTGTGCTTTCCATCCACTGAGTCTCTTATGTGCCTTTTCCAAGATGTGATTGAAGGTGGTAGAATTAATTCGTCCATGGATCAGTGGCACTCCTAAATGTTTTCCCAGGTCCTTAGTTCTCTTGAAACCAAGTTCCGAGCTCAGAGACTTGGCTGCCGAACTAGTGATGTTGCTCGAGAAACACACCAATGATTTCTCCTGTTAATTTGTTGACCTGAGAAATAACAAAAATTATTCAAACAGGCAGTGATAATAAGTATTTGCTCTCTCGAAGCCTCTGCAAATAGGAGAAGGTCATCGGCAAAGAAAAGGTGGGAAAGTTTTGGGCCCCCTCTTGAGATTGAGATTGGTCGCCAACTCTTCCTTTCCACTACTTGTCGGATCAAATGGCCAAGTCTTTCCATGCACAACACGAACAAATATGGGGATATGGGGTCTCCCTGGCGGATTCCCCTTGAGGGTGAAAAAGGTGCCGATATTTCCCCATTCCAACATACTTGGAAAGATGCAGTGGAAATACATTTCATGATTAACAAAATTAACTACTGCGGGAAACCAACCGTGATAAGTGTGTCTTGGATAAAGCTCCACCTTAAATGGTCATATGCCTTTTCCAAGTCGATCTTTATCACCATCCACCCTGATTTACCCTTCTTGTTCTTCAGTGAATGGACTACTTCTTATACTATTATGTTGTTGTCAGTGATTTGGCGCCCAGGGACAAAACTGGACTGCATAGGAGCAACCAAGTCTGTAAGCAGAGGCTTGATGCGATTAACAACAAGTTTGGTGATCATTTTGTATAGGACATTACAGAGTCCTATAGATCGGAATTGGGTGATCCTCTCAGGTCTTTCCACTTTTGGGAGTAGTACAAGCAGTGTTTGGTTCAGCCGACTGTCCCACTAGCCGCCCTCCACAATATCTCTGATATACTTGAGTAGGTGGGAACCTAATAAAGCCCATTGGGACTGATAGAATACTGCGTGTAAGCCATCAGGCCCAGTGGCTTTTAAAGGGCCCATTTGCATAATACAGGTTTTGACCTCCTCTTCAGTGATGGGAACTGATAGGGTTTCTTTCTGATAGAGCTCTAATTCTGAGAAGTGATTAGGCAGCGGAAAAATATATGCAGCAGATCCCTGTTCCCGGAATAGATGTTGAAAGTAATTACAAGTCAGCTGTTTTAACTTATTTGCATTAGTATGCCAATGCCCCGATTCATCCCGGAGTGCTTTCACTTTACTTTGCCTCCGTCGAATGATTGCGGTGGTGTGAAAGAAGGCTGTATTGCGGTCACCTTCTTGGATCCATTTGCATCGCGCCTTTTGTCCCAAAAGATCTCTTCTTGCAGTAGGATGGCATCTAGTTCCATTTTCAATTCAATCTCAAGTTTGGAGAGGTAAAGGGAGAGCCTGTTATCCAAGAACCTTTGGATTCCTGCCAGACAGGCTAATATCCTCTTCTTCTTCCAATGGATGTTTCCAAAAACTTTTTTATTCCAATCCTGGACTTTAGCAGTGAACTCCTGCGAGGCAGTAACCATGTTCTCATTTGTGTTCCATGAATGCTTGACAAACTCGTCAAAGTCCGGGTGTAAGAGCCAAGCTGCCTGGAACATGAATGGTCTATTGCACTTGGGGGTGGCGGGCAGCCATCCTTAAGTAGAATGGGACTGTGATCAGAACCCACTCTAGGGAGATCAATGACTATTGCCTCCGGAAAAGTTAGCCGCCAGTTGCTGTTACAAAGGTATCTATCCAGTCTTGCCAGGAATTGACCTCTTCTCCAAGTGAATTTGTTGCCGGAGAATCCGAGGTCAAGCAGGTTTGAATTGGTGATACAATTCTGGAATCCTTTGTTCCCCAAGCCTTGCCTTCCAGTAACATCTTTCCTCTCATGGCTAGCTAGGATGGCGTTGAAGTCGCCTCCTAGAAGCCATGGTTCGGGGGTCAATGTCGCTAGTATTTCTAAGTTCTTCCACAAAAATCTCCTCCATTTTTCCTACGGACATGCATAGATGGCAGTGAAAATAAAGGATTCGGAGTCTCTGGTGAGGCGCATATGAACAATTTGAGGGTGGTTGTAAAGGATATCCACATGCACTTTCTCTTCATTTCACAAAATCCAGATCCTGCCTGCATATCCGCGGGCCTCAACTTGGTGAGAGTTGTTAAATGTCAACTTCATAATAATTCTAGATGCTCTGTGGCCACTGATACGTGGCTCCATGACTACAAAGACCTCTGGCTTGTGAGAGGCACATAGTTCTCTGAAATTTTGAACAAAACTTTTCTTGCCAGCCCCCTGGCAATTCCAAGATATTGTACTGATCATAAAAACAAAGAATGGGGTTAGAACAACCGCAAATACCATATCAGAGGGAGGGAACAGTTGTTCTCCCTCTTGTCTTGGAAGAGTGATGACATGGGCCAACTCCTAAGTCTGCAAATGATCAACTATGGTGTCAATCGACATATTGGTGGTGTCTCCCAAATTCTGATTGTCCTGTGGGCAGACATTAGGATCCGGAGGTTCAGCTGGTGGTTGAAGAGAAGAGGTTCTGAACAAACTTGATGGAGGTTTGGCGAGAGGAGAATTTTGGGGTGTAACAGGGGTGATTGGGGGAAGTGATGGGATGATATCCATATGGTTTGTCTCGGCTAGTGTGACTGTAGAGTGATGCGGTAAGTGGCTAGTCTTAAATGAGGGATTAGTGGTTAAACTAGTGGAAGTCTGATTTTGACTGACCGAGGTCAGTGTTGGACTCGGTTGGCCTGTGGTAGCTTGGGTTTTTGTCTGATTTTTGGTGGGCTGTGTAGAGGAATTTCTGGGGGGGTCTGTTTTGGAGCATTAGAGATATCCTTGAGGGGTTGCCTTGCAGTGGAATGGGTCACTAGGCCTTGGGGGGTTTTGCATTTTGTTGGTTCTTTTGGGAGGGATTACTGGATGTGGAAATCTTATTGCTCTTTTTGGATACATATGAGGTGGAGGGTCCAACTCTGTTACCTTGGCTAGAGTGGCCATTGCGGGGTGGGGGTGAGGAATCATTCTGCTGGCCGTCATCCTTTAGGGCTTGAAATCTGTTTCCTAGCAGTCCTGGTGCGGTCGGTGGGGTGACAACAGGAGAGCCTTCTGCTTGTCTTTTAGTTGCCCTCCTGTTCCTTCGGGGGACATTCATCCACTCCCCTCGGTCGGCATATTGAGTCCCGGCACTCCTTGGCGTGAGAGTTGGGCCTGACTCTGGATTTCCGTCGTGGGCAGCAGAATCTGCCAATGGTTTGTCTACCGAATTTTGCTCCTCTGCCTTTTCTGGGCAGAACTGAATACTATGGCCTATTTTGCTGCAAGCAAGGCAAATGTTGGGCAGGCCCACATACTGGACTCTAATAGGTTCCCCTTCAAGACAAACTGTCCCTTTTAGTGGTTTACTGATATCCACATTGACGGCAACCTTGGCAAATCTAGCTCTACTAGGATTCTTAGCATTTTCATCCAATTTCACAGTTTTACCAATCATATTGCCCAGCATATGGAAGATACGGGAATGATACCTGTTGGCAGGGAAGTCAGGAAATTGAACCCACACGACAACTCTCTGGATCCTATCTTTTGATGCTCGAAACGTCTCGTTCCAAGGCTGAACACTGAGCACATTCCCGAAAATAGCCTAGGGACCATCCACTAAAGCATGAACAAAGTCAATGTGATTCCAGAATCTTACCAGATAGTAATTATTTTCAAGATCGATAATCTTGAATGGACCTTGCGGCTTCCAAAGGGTTTGTAATTTGGATTGCAGTGTTTTAAATCCGATAGCCCTACCCAGGAGTTTGATAACCACTGTCTTCTCCCAAGTTTTGTCCAGCCTTGTTTTAAAAGTCTCCGACAGTTCCAAGTTCAGCACGCCCCCTTCCTCACAGATTACGGCATCTCCTTCCTCAAATTCCACTTCACCTTCAGACGCCCAAGGATCCGCCGTGAGATTCTCTAACGGGTTTCCGGTCAGACTATCTCTGTAGCTTGGCCGAGTCTGACCCAGGGCTGGTGATGCTGGGATAGTCTGCTCTGAGGGAGTACTGCGGTTTTCCACTGCATGGGTCTCGGCCCCGTTCTCTGAAGGCAGGTCTGACATTACTGTGTCTGGATTGGGGGGGTTACCCTCACCTCTTGTTGTGCATCTCGGCGGAGCTCCAGATTCACTACGTTGATCTTGTTTGCGCCCGAAGCCTCTCCCTCCTTATGCCGGACTTTCTTAGGATCCCGGTCCCTATCCGTAGTTTCTGGACTTCCTACAGCATCGTCCATGGTGTTGTCGGCGTTCTCAGCAACTGGTGAGCTCGAGTCGACAACGGCCGTGGGCTGGATAAAGGAGGCGACCCGTTCTCTCGATCTTGACCGTGATCTAGACCTCGCTCTCTCTCGATCTTTCTCTCTCATTTTTTGGTTTTTTTGATTTTTTTTTTCACAAAATAATAGAGATATTCACTTCTAGAGAGAAGTCAGAGAGAATTAAATGGATAACTTATTGAATATTCAGCACATTCTACCATCTTTAAGAATAAGTAGGGACCACAGGATGGAGAAGAAAAGAAGAATGACGGAAAGTAATTGGATCCTATCGAGGGCCTAAAATATAACAGTAGCCCGGCTTCGACGCCCAGTTCCCAAAGCTCACCAGTAAGCCCCATCTTTGGCCCAATACTTCAAAACAAAAAAGTGAAAGATCTGGGCGACCTTTGTTTGTTACGCCTAGGAGGACAGAACAGAAACACAAAGTCATAAAAAAAAAAAAAAACATAACATTTCTCAAGAAACCAAAGGGTAGAAGACGAAGACTTGAACATTTTCTAAAATGGCACTGTCCAAGATCCCTTCGTCGTGGATTTTGGCCGTTTTGGCATTGGCAGCAGTGGTAGTGACAGTCAAAGCCATCGATCACAGATGCGCGGCTTGTAATGCAGTTGCGGTATTATTACTCTTCCTCTATAACTTTCACAGCTTTCTTAGTTAGATCTTCTTCTGTTCATTGGCCTAATTAATTAGCTCAGCACAAAAGTAATCATTTTTGTTTACCAAAAACAGAAGTGGGTTTATCAATATTATTAAAATGACTGGTGTGATTAGCTTTGGTTGGGTATGTGGCAAATTGGGGGGGCGGGGGGAAAGGATTGGGGTCTGATTCTGTTTGATGAATTGCATTGCAGGAGGAGATTGAGCTCGGGCTTTCCAATGTAAGCAACTCTACTCACATTCATCTTCCTTATTCTCGATTCCTTCATTTTGCGCGTAGTATGATTGTGAGTTGGATTTCTCATTTTGCTGCTATTAAGTAAGTATTTCGGATTCCAATGATATATATGATCCAGGAGAAACCAAGGAATCATTTGGATATGAGGCATCGCTTGGACTCTAAAGGTCAACGGAAAGGAAAGGTAATTGATTACAGGTATAGCTTCAATATCTCGTTTCCCACAGAGAGAGCGATAGGAAGACAAACCCAGCTAAGCAAGTTTGTGCTCAAGGATATGCACTCTAGGGATTGGCTGGCGTGTCTGAAAGTAAATTAGGACTTGCTTTACTGAGTTGGGCCGAAATTTTATGCCTACTTATGGTGCTTACTAAGATCTTTTAGGACCTCCAGGGACCATAATTGAAATCTGAAAGTATTAAATAGCTGTTTAATGTGGAAAATGAGACTGCTCTACACTTCTTTCCATCTTTTCAATATGTACACGGGTTGCTGCATATAATGTTTCTTTGTTAGTCACTAATTCTACTGGCACTGTTCCCATCTTCCGGACAGAGTTAGTGAGCTGAGGGTTGTGGAATTATTGGATGGACTTTGTGAAAAGATGCAGGATTACACTCTTCAGAAGGTATTTCCTGTTTGAATGTGTACTTTCTCCATTAATTTTCGTGTTTTGCTTAAGGCAACAAATGTTTGAAAGTTCATGCTCTACTGAGTTCCTCTTTTGGTAGGACTTAGAAAGAGAAGTGTTCAGGCTAGTGTCTTAAATGAATGAGATCTCAACTTCTCGCAGCTTGAATGTACATGCTGCTAGAGGATGTCACATTTGGAGCCATACCTAGATACTCCTGGTGCTAGCTTATTCAACAAAATATCATTGCCTTATCTGTTTTGCAGATTGATTCGAGTAGACGTGACTGGGTCAAAGTGGATGACTGGGACAACCTTACAACTGGTATGTGCTCAGTCTCGTGGTAGCTACATGAAACACTTCTTCCTACGTTTGGCCCTGGAAGTAATGCTTCCCTCATCTCTTTTGTCTTGATGTTTGATTTAAGTTGTAGTTTGCTGAAACTTTGGACCTTTCAGAAGGTAAATGATGATCTTTCATCTTTGATTATCCATAATAAGGTTGATGAGCTCATAATTTTCCTACAAAAGGTGCCTATTCTCTCTATGCGTTGATTTTTTTTTTTTTAATCAGCATATTTCAGAGATAAGATTTGATATATTGACTTGGTAGTTGAATCAAATCGTAATGATCTGTGAAGTTTTTGGTGGCTATAATGTGCTGGTGTTGAGGATTTGACTGCCTATGGCGAAAAAATGATGAAGTTTTCCATTAGGTGCTCCAGGAGACATATCCCATCAAAATGAACAAAAAATAATAGTTTATCCTCCAACTCCAAACATAAAATTGTAAGATATATGATATTTCCTAGATGAAGTTTGGAGCTATTAGTCTACCATTTGGAAAAGGATTTATAATTCAAGGGCCGGCATTATTTCTCCCTCTTATGCATGTGATGGCTGTTGAGTCCTTTGATTAAAAGACACTTAGTAGAAGATAAGAAGATGTATGCTGAAAAGCTGAGAACCACTTTCTTTTACAATGTTTCATTCATCTGCGTCATGGTGAGGTAGACTAGATAAGGAAAAAACTTGACCTATGGTTATTTCGGTTATCTTTCCATAATCGATAGGGTAAACTTACCGTGACCTTTCTGGAATTTATATGTCAATTCTTCCACTAATATTGGTTGTCACATTGATGGCAGGCTGTAATTTTTTGCAAAGTTCCTCACTCATCCCAAATTTTCTTTGAAATATTTATTGCTATGTTATCTCTTAGCTATTTCTTTCTTTGTGTTTTCTAATAGATAAGCAGGAAGCCCGAGCATATTCGAAAGATATATCATCTTATTGTGGAAGGTGAGAGAACCAGTGACTTTTGGGAATTTCTGGGTTTCTGCTTTTCCTGTTGTGGTGAATTGGAATTGGGATTAGGATGTCACTTGACTTTTGGATGCAAGTTAGTTTGTATTTTATCAAATACAAAATTTGATTTGTGTTTTAAATCGGCAGGTTGCTAGAGGAAACTGAAGATGAGGTTAGTTCTCATGTTTTACTGCACAGCTTGCCATGTCCAGTTTCATTTTACTTTACATTAAATCTAACAATTTAGAATAGCTAATTTCAATTGCGATTTCCAGCTGGCAGAATTAATTAAGAAGGGATCTGTTAAAGTAGGAGGTGTGAGTAAGGTTCTTTGCCAGGATTTGAGCAAGCACTGCACTCAATCAAGGTATGAGAGGGTGATTCCTTTTGCTGTTTTCAGGAGGGACTTCTCTTTGAAGGGTAGATTATGAAATAGCATAACTTGGAAGAATTGCTTCGCTTTTGGTTGAAGCAATGAGCCAATATTCTCATGCCATCTCAGCTGTGAGCCTATTCATCAAATTGTGGAACTAGGAAAACTAAATTCCACAAGGGTCATTTTCAATTCTTTTTTTTTTTTATGCAGATTTCGAATTTAGAGCTATTTGATTTAATCATGTAGATGTAAGCTAGGCGAAAAAAAAATGTAGATGTAAGCTCCTCGCAAAAAGATGGGAAAAAGAAAAGTCACGTGCACTGCACATAGGTTAACGGGTGGATAACTTTTTTTTTTTTTTTGATAGTGAACGGGTGGATAACTTTAAAGAAACATAGATGATTAAAATTCATCTTTGGTTTTAAAATTCGATTGTTGCCCCAAGGTAAACTAACTTCTTTCTTCAATGCAGCGGTTCACAAGAAGAAGAAGAAGATGATGATGATGAATCAGATGGAGAACTCTGAGCAGTGCTGTTGAAGAAGATAGTTTTCACTTGGGAAACAACTTTCGCTATTAACTTTGCCATGTAACACTTGACAAAGCGTAGTGTGTAACCCATCAAATTTTACTTGCAATCATATTGTTCGACACGGAAGTTCAGTTTTGTTCCACATTCTTGTACGAAATGCTTCTCCTTTCACTTGTTCCTTCGTCCATTTTTTGGCTTCCCCTGTTGGAGTAGAGTTCACTAAAAAGTTGCTAAAAACTTATCACCCATCACCTAGTCCTCCAAAATTTTCTCTTCAGCAGTGACTTTCAATTGCTAGTGTGCCTTTTCAGGTCTGCGCCACCTTAATTCCACGGGAATAGGAACCAATATAGCGAGTAACGATTGCCTATTCGGCATTTGAAATTCACCTATTATGAGATCGAAGCAATTGTCCGATTGCAAATAGTTTTACAGCCCAAGAGAACAGATCCCACAAAAGCCATGGTACACCAAAACCCTGAACTTTTCTACGTTGGGTCCATCCAAAGAACAAAGGAAATAACTTGGCAGTCCATATGTAGAAAGTAATCGTGGGATTACTTGAATTTAATGATTGGAAAAAGTTAAGGATAGAAGTGTCAGCATGTAACTTCTCTTTCTTCTTTTCAGACTATTTACACAGGAGAGATGACAAATGAGAGGTACTACAACTAAGCAGTTGAATGGAACAACGAATTTCTCCAGATGGTACAACATAAATTATCTCAGATGCGCGTGGTTTGAGAACTTGAAAGAATGGCATGCTATTCGGATATTTATTTCCCTGAACAAGGCTGAATGCCAGCCACTTGGAAGAGGAAGACGACAGCAGGAGCAGCATAAGAAAACGTGCTTAGCAATCCTACCCTCAAATGTGATTTTGTACACACCTCAATAAGCCATCCTTTGTTCATCAGTTACAGTCCAACACCCCCTTTAGTAAATTAAGGCCTTCAGCTGATATGCTCCGTCGGACTCGGGATTGTGGGATCTCAATTCGAGGCGGTGGGTCTTGAGAGAAACAGACCACTATCACCGTCAAATTATCACATGAATTGCGCTTCAGTGCCTCCCGCACCAGCTCTCTAGAGCATCTTTCAGGATCATTATGGTGCATGAGTTCTTTCCTACAAATTGTCACGGCACATTGACTGCTCATTACATCCCACAGACCATCACAGCCCATGATCAAGAACTCATCTTCCTCTGTCAAATTTGTCTCCTGCAATTCAGGCTCTGCACTCAAAGGGCATGCAGAACCTTTGGGGCCTTTCATATGCCAGTCTCCGAGGGCACGTGCAACAGATAGTTGACCATTGAGGTATCCATCATATATAACGCCACCAAGCTTCTCAATTCTAAGTCTTTCAGATGTGCAGTTCGGTTTGTGGTCTTTGGACATCTCAATTGCTCTGCCTCGTCTCCCCAGCACAGCCCGACAATCCCCAGCATTGGCAATTATTAATGTCCTGCAAGAAGTAAAATTAATCAGAAAATCAAAATCAAACGATATCATATCCTGAATAATAGGGTCACGCTTGTGTACTCTGGAAAATAAAATGAAACAATAGACCAAACTAACAAAACACTAGTACTAAGTATTTGACATGCATATTTCTCATTTGAAACACGTAAAACTCGACTTGCAAAGGGACAAGCTGTGTCAATGAACCTTGATCAAAGTTATTTGAAAATAATCAGACACAGAAATGGCATCTACTAATCCTCCATTTCCATCCCACTCTCCATGTTCATTCCACATTCTCAAATCCCACTGTTTCTTTCTCTCCCTCATTCACCTTGCACAGAAACATTATCGTGGATAACCCATTCCACTACTAATGCCACCTTTCACCATGCATATAAAGGTCAAAAGTCAAAGCTGTGGATGCTCAGGGGCATACTAGCCAAAATCTTTCTCCGGGATGAGTTTTTGCATCCCCACCAAGAGCCTTTTAAAAATCAAACATATCACCTAAACCAAATGAAGCTCAAGATTTGGCTTACCTTCTAAAAATAAGGGCAGTTAGGGCAGTGGTGCCAGAGGAAATATCAAGTGTACTATCATCCGCGAATGCATAATCAGCTTTCAGAAACGCACTCTTTATTGCCTTCTCTACACAAATTGGAAACTGGGAGTCCTCAACTATGAATCTCAAAATGTTGTTTTTTACAAATAAGGCCGCATCCGTGCCTCCATGACCATCAAACACCTGTTGGACAAACAGCAAAAGAAATGAGTCCATGAACATGACCACCAGATGCAAAATATTTTCAACAACTACCCAAAGTTGTACCTCATACTGCACAACTTACAAACATAAATAGAAATATGTTGCCACACATATTCCAGTTTGAGCAATTAATAAGGAGGTATTGAGAAGATGATAAAAGCATGCCATACGCACCCCATAGAAAGCTCCAGGGGAAGGGACGTCAGCAGTTTCACCTAAATGATCAACGAGATTGTCTATACACACATGCTCATCCTCCATGTATCGTTTAGGGCCTTCTTCAGCACAACTCCCTGATCGGAACACTGGTAGAAAGTCTGATTTTTCATCAGAAGATGATTTATTAATGACACCAACATCCGTCGCCTGAAGAAGAGTTAAACAATTGAAAAAAAAAAAGTTATTCAAGGAGTTACTGATAAGCTTGAAATCAGATATAACTTTCCATACCCTCTTTTAACATACACAAAGACACGGAAAGGGAAATAATTTTTGGAGCCAAGTCACTACTACTTATGATTGAAGTTTATCATAATGCACTACTAAATTTGAATCAATTTCTTGACCAACTTGCAAAATCATTAAAAGCCACAACCCTGCTCAGAAAAGTGGCCGGGCATGACCAAGCGATGCAGAAAAGCAAGGAATCCTAAACATAAAAGACCCTACAACCATCTGAATACCATAAGATCCAGTAATCAACTTCAAGAGAGGCGATCCCTTTCATAACTTGAAAAAGACGGAGGCAATTGAAGAAGATAGGATGGACTCACCAGATCAGCAGCAGCAAGCATCCTCATGGAGCTCATACTCTGGCGCATAACAGAGAGATGCCTCGGGGGTTTCCCACTTGTAGTTTGCTTAAGCTTATCCAAACTCTCGGGACTCTGATTTTCCATGGCTGATACTTTATTATTATCCTTACTGTTATACCCTCCTTCTAATATAGTAAATGCAGGCGACAAATCCATACCAGCAGCCATTTACCTTCCCAAAACATAAAACAAAACTTGCCCACAAACCCACTTGATTATCACAAACTTGTTTTCACCGCCCCACAATCCTCCGATCTATACACAAAACTACCCAAATCGCGAAACCACCAAAAGTTTCCAACTTTACACCCAATTGATAAATTACTCTCTCCACGCAAAAAAGTTGAAGAACAGGGAAGTAAAGTCAGGATAAGAAGTGAAAAGAAGGAATTGTTTTGATTGCTAGGAAGAAACCCTAAAACCAGGGGCGTATTGAGAGGAGAGAAGAGTAGAGCGAGAAGGAGAAGGAAGGGCGTGGATAGAGGGAAACAGATAACTCAAAAAAGTTGGGTTCTTTAAAAGAGGAAATAGGCGAAGAGGAGAGGGGAGGATGATGATCAGATGATGATGCAAAGAGAGACAACAAGAGGAGGGGTAGAAAAAGAAGAGAGAGAAACAGAAACTAACTATTGTTGTTGTTGTTGTTGCTGTTGTTGATGTTGTGTTGTGTTGTTGTTGCTTGCTGCTGCTTGTTGGAGTTTGGTTGGATACTGGCGATTCCAGGTAATCCGGTGGGTCTTCTAGCTGTCGAGGCTAGAGATAGGTTACCGACACGTGGTGTGATGTGGTTGGTGCATCGCCCGGTTGGCACGATTGCTGGCTTTGTTTGTTTGTGGTTGGGTGCCGCCATTGCTTCCCAGCCGTCCGATTCTCTGAACTGCTTTGTGTTTTCGACGGCCCGATTTTGGGCTTTCCTTTCACAAAGGGATTAGAAGAAGAAGAAGACGGACACTTTTTACAGTGGAGGTGTTCGGTTATTTTGCGGCCGTTATAATAACCAGATTCTCCATCCTCATAATTACTCTTCTTCTTAGCCGGATGAGATTATGATTTATGAACCCCAAAAAAACCACAAGCTCGTAACTAATAATGCCTAGGGGAAGAAAAATGGAGGAGGAACATGCTGGAAAATCTATAATTGTTGGACTTGATATCATTGAATCTTGTAGCCATTTTACTAGATATGAAACAATTCAATTCGAACATCTCTCTTCTAATCTCTTCTCTTCAAATTTTCAATTAGTCATTATTCTTAACCTAATAACCTTCAAAATTCAAATAATTGTTGTTGTTATTTATATTTTATAAGAGATGTAACTTAAAATATATTGTGTGGAGGATGGTCTCTTCTATTAAGAAGGTTTAATGTTAGGATGTAACCCGAATCTCAACCCAAGATAATCATAATAACACAACCGCTGGTGTCTAAAAGATGTATTAGGTGGTACATATTTATAATATTTTGTTAAAGTATGCCCATATTAGATGAAAAATGTTTTTGGACATTTCACCAATTAGACGGGGATAAAAATCATTTGTATGATCTTCGGCGTGATAAAAAAAGAAAATTACATATAGGGAAAAGAAGCCCAAATTTAAATTCAGGAATCGATGGAGTCAAAGGCTGATGGATCCAAACTGTATATTATCAAAGCCCAAAGTTACAGTGAAAACCAACAGAAGCCCAATTGAGACTTTCTATCAGGAGGACACTGCAAGCCCGACTCACCGCCAAAGCAAATTAAAGGCCCAAACTGCTTAGCAGCCTGCGATCCATTTATTCCCATCCAACCACCTCATATGCTTCCCCGGCTGCAAGTAATGCAAATAAATTTTTCCTTAAAAAATCTTGGCTTTAAAAATTTTAGTTTAAGTTTGACTGTTACCTTACCTTAATATATTCTTAAGATCCTGATAGATTCTTGAGACTGTCTCAAGCTTGATTTACTTAAGTTAGCATGAAATTTAAACAGGTGAGCTTATGGGTGATTAAGGTTGTTTAATTTAAACAGGTGAAATTTAATTAGGTTGTAATGATTCTGAATCAGCCACCGCTATGCTTCACAAAGCAAAAAAAATTAATCATTTAGCGGTGGAGGTGGGATACGGGGAATTAATGTGGGGGAGTTGTGGTTATTACATTCCCAAATATATTTTGAGTGGTAATGGAATATTATGAACCAGCACATATGCATGTTGTGTTAGCTACACTGCCACTTTATTCCATTCCCTCAACTTTATTCTTTCCTTCATCAAATCAGCTTCACTTCCAAGCAATAAGACCTATTAGTATAATTTATGGGTGCTATGCCACAATGAGCTCGTATACAACTAATGATCGTGTTAAATAATTTTAATTAAGGTTGCTGTGTCACATAGATTTCCTCTTGTGTCTTTTTCTGATTTGGCCTGCTGCACCGTCTTGCTTTCTAACCTTTCTTTTGGGATTAATAATCTTTTTGCTACACAAAAGAAACAGGGAACTGAAAAAGGGCCTTGAGGAAAGGCAAGATATAATCTTAATGAGAAGCATAAGATATAATCTTAATTGTTTCTTTAGAGCTACAGTGTTTTTAACTTATCTTTCCTCAACTATCCTGAGCTACAGAGTGTAGTGGAGGTGATCATAATGACTAATTATTTTTTGTGGTTAGATATAATTGAAGACACATTGACCATAATTGAGCCGGTTCCAATTTTTAACCTTTTAGAAATGTCTGTCTTTAGACTCCGCAACTATGATCGGGTGCGAATTTATTATAGCATTATCGATTGATATATGAGATAAGTCAACTTATACCCTCCTCCACCGTTAATTTTAAAACATGACAATCCTAGTAAATAATCATCATCTTTGTTATACAATATTATCTTCAACTAAGATTATCATGCTTTCTGTTTTTTAGTAATTTTTTCTTCTTCTAGACATCATTACCATGCTTTTGGTGGCTCTATGTTTAACTGTTAAGTTTTATCGATCAAAATTATGTAGGATAATCAATAATGGAATAAAACCGTCCTCGTGGAAATCGTGACAAAGTCGTGTTAGGTGATTAGCTTCAATTATTCAGAACATGTTAGCATTGACGGTAGGAATTCAACAGAAATGACTTAATCGAGCAACCTTGAATTAACAGCTGTATATCCTCTTTTTAAAAAATTGATTTTTAGTTCTCATTCTTTCAGAAACTGGAAATAGCATGTTAGATTAATGAAGAGTAATAATATACTTCAGATAATTCCCTATAGAATGATGATACAAAAAATTCCCCCACACTAATTTTTTTTGTATAATGTTCTTTTTTTTTTTGCTTCCTTACTTAATTGTTGGAATAACACAAAGTTTGAATCCCCAAAAATCCTTGGAGTAAAAAGAAAAAAGAGAATATACAGAACACGGAGCATCTCTCAAACAAAAGACATCCTCGTCAATTTTTTGTGTGGAAAGGAACACAAAAGAGAGGCAAAGCAAGTTGCAAATAGTTAGTAATATACTACTAATATTATATATATGGTTTTCTTTTATTTCTAAATGAAGTAAGCTCCAGTTCCCGTGTGATCCTGTCTTTGTCATCCCACGTGAACTAGGAAGTACTTGTTTTTTCCTTTGCCGCTCTCCATAGTTGTTCTCCCCAAACCCAAGCAGCTATACACTATATAACCTCAAAACACAAAGAGGGTGTCTTGTTGTCTTCATCTCCTTTTGTCGTCTTCATCTCCTAAGGCAAGATTGGTGGTGATAGGTGGCTGGCTGGTCCTGCCTTTGGATTTAATTCTTTCACTTTTCAGGTGAGTATTTTTTGTCAAACTGGGTCTCTTTGGTTGTTCCCTCTCCTTTTCCTTTGGTTGCTCACTTAACCGAGTCAATCATTGTTTGAATTGCAAGGGTCATTAATGGCATCATAACCCACATGTGTTTCAGTTTCAAAGGACATTCCTTTATGACTTGGCCAGTGAGGGGGTATTTTCCTAGTAATGGCCTTGTTTCTTACTTAGTTTGAGCAGGAAATTTTTATCCTGGGCTCTTCTTATCTGCACATTGCTTATTCTCTTTTCTGTTATTTTTCTTTGATCTTTGTTTCTTTTGATGTGTAAGCTGGTCCAAAACTTTATTTTCTATGAACACTTTGAAGCTCATATTACGCTTTTTAATTTCAGATTATGATTCAGTTGTATAAATTAATAGTTAGATGGACTGTGCTTCTCTGTTTCTTTCTTCTCACTTCTTACTCGCCTGCTTTTTCTTTATTTTTGTTCTTTTCTTTCTTCAGCAGGGAAGAGTATAAAGGAGTGCTTGATTAGTTCTTCGTCTTCTTCTGTTCCTTTTTTTTCCCCCCTTTTGTTGCCCCAAATGGTGTAAGTTGAGCATTTCTACCCTGATTTAACACTTGTTTCATAGCAAATTCTGTCCTTGTAACTTTTGGATATTTCTGGCTTTCGTGTATTCTTCAGAGCCCTTGAATCAATATCCTCAAATCGTGGAGGCGAGCTTCATAATACATACTCGAGAGTGATTATGCTATTCCATTGAATGGATGTGCTTCGCATTGTTTGTTTCTTTTCTATCCTCTTTGGGCTGTTTTCAAGTGGGAAGAGTGGGAGGAATGTTACATCAAGACCTGCCGCTGTGCATATTGGAGCTATTTTCACTTTTGACTCCACCATTGGAAAGGTTGCCAAGATAGCCATTGAGGAGGCTGTCAAAGATGTAAATGCAAATTCTAGCATCCTGCCTGGCACCGAACTTGTTGTTACAATGACAAATTCGAATTGCAGTGGGTTCGTAGGAATGGTTCAAGGTAATTCCCTCTCTTCTTTATGCCCCTCTATTTAACTTGCTTCGGATTATGCTTTAAGTACCTATAAAGAACAAGTTTCTTTTTTTTTTTGTATACAGTGTGTAACCATTGTATTTGTGACAGCTCTGCAATTCATGGAGACCGACATCATTGCCATCATAGGACCCCAATCTTCTGTGGTTGCTCACATCATATCCCATGTTGCAAATGAGCTCCAAGTTCCTTTGTTGTCCTTTGCAGCGACAGACCCCACACTTAACTCTCTTCAGTTTCCCTATTTTGTCAGAACGACTCAGAGTGATTTGTACCAAATGGCTGCAATAGCTGAGATTGTTGAATATTATGGTTGGAAAGCTGTAATTGCCATTTTCATTGACGATGATAATGGAAGGAATGGAGTGGCCGCTCTAAGCGATAAACTTGCTGAGAAGCGTTTTAGAATATCTTTCAAGGCCGGGATTCATCCAGATTCTGGAGTTGGCAGGGCTGAAATTATGGACATTCTTGTTAAGGTTGCATTACTGGAATCCCGTGTTATTGTTCTTCATGTGGATCCTTCACTGGGTTTCAAGGTCTTTTCTGTGGCCAAGTATCTCGGCATGATGGGAAATGGATATGTGTGGATAGCTACAGATTGGCTTTCTTCTGTTTTGGACTCTGCAGCTCATCTTCCTTCTGACACCATGGAATCACTGCAGGGAGTTCTTGCTTTGCGTCAGCACACACCAGACTCGGATAGAAAAAGAGCTTTCTCCTCAAGGTGGAACAAACTAACTGGTGGGTCCTTGGGGCTGAATTCTTATGGCCTCTATGCTTACGATTCTGTCTGGCTTGTTGCCCATGCTATTGATGCATTTCTTGGCCAGGGTGGTGTTATCTCATTTTCTAATGATTCCAGATTGCGTTCTGTTGAGAGTGGTAATCTTCACCTTGATGCCATGAGCATATTTGATGGTGGAGGACTTTTGCTGAATAACATTCTGCAGAGTGATCTTGTGGGTTTGACAGGTCATATCAAGTTTGATTCAGAAAGGTCTCTTATTCTTCCTGCATATGATGTCATTAACGTGATTGGAACTGGGTTCAGACGTGTTGGTTACTGGTCCAACTATTCTGGTTTGTCAACTGTGCCTCCTGAGACACTCTATGGGAGGCCAACAAATCACTCAGATGCAAACCAGCACCTTTACGATGTTATTTGGCCTGGAGAGACATTGAAACCGCCCCGTGGATGGGTTTTTCCGAACAATGGGAAGCCGTTGAGAATTGGTGTGCCTATTCGGGTCAGTTTCAAGGAATTTGTATCACCAGTGCGAGGGAGTGACACTTTCAAGGGTTTCTGTATTGATGTGTTTACGGCTGCTGTAAATTTATTACCATATCCTGTTCTATACCAGTTTGTCCCCTTTGGAGATGGCAAAAGGAATCCAAGCTACAACAAACTTGTGAATATGATCACAACGGGTGTGAGTACTGCTCTACAAAGTTCTTGCCTCAAGTCCAACTTCCTAATGTTTTAAAATCTTCAACTGGCTTATTCTATTTTGCTTTACCTATTGCAGGTATTTGATGCTGCTGTTGGTGACATTGCCATTGTTACTAATCGAACAAAGATCCTTGACTTTACTCAGCCCTATGCAGCATCTGGGTTGGTTGTTGTGGCTCCATTTAAGAAGTTGAACACGGGAGCTTGGGCTTTCCTGCGTCCTTTTAGTCCTTTGATGTGGATTGTCACCAGTTGTTTCTTCCTTGTTGTTGGTATTGTTGTCTGGATTCTGGAGCATAGGATCAACGATGAATTCAGGGGCCCACCTAAAAGACAGATCATTACTGTTTTATGGTGAGTTCTCGAATTATACCTGGTTATGTTACTTACTTCGCTTTGCTTCTTCCCCTACTATATATGCTTTCATGCTCATAGTATTTTTTGGAAGTGATCATCTATATAAGCTTCTAACGCAAATCTATAATGTAGAGTTAAAAGCCATTGGAGACAAAAATGTTTAATGCTGCAGCTGTAGGTTAAGAATTAAACACCATTGCAGTTTAATGGATTCCTTTTTTGGAATACTGTTGTATTCATTCAGTGGTCTACCAGAAGATATACACCATTGGAATGGTGAATACTGCAATGGAAACTACACTATTACGATTTATTCTTTCCTAAATGTTTTGGCAAATCTATTTCGTAATACTAGTTTGTAGCAATGTATTGTTCTTCTTATTCTGTTCTCTTGTAGACACCCAGTCAGAAAGCTTGCGGCATACTGTTCGCTGTCTAGCCCATGTAACTTTCTGTAAGTCATCAGGGCTAGACAGCGAACGGTATGCCGCAAGCTTTCTGACTGGGTGTCTACAAGAGAGCCCTGATGACTTATAGAAAGTTACATGGGCTCTGATTTTGTGATGTAGCTCAAATGTTATGCATCTGGGATTCCTTTAGTCACCAATGCTTTCTTTCTTTCCTTTGTTTTGAAGGACATGGAATTTGTTCCATTATGTTTCCTTCTTTTTAAAAAAATATTCCTACACATATATGATATTTCTTATTCTCTAGTGCGTCCTTGTTTTCCATTATTTGAAGGTCTTCACCTAAGCTCCGTTTTGAAATTCTTTTGCATTGAGACTCGTTTAACAAACTATCCATTAGACTGCAATATAAGCCCAAACAGCAGCTTGCAGTTTCTAAAATAATAACTGGTGTCTGATCCATTACTTGTTTGTCAATCCTGCAGGTTCAGTCTGTCAACTCTGTTCTTTGCTCATAGTAAGTGGAAGTTAGATTGTCACCAAGAATTTATAGTAGTTATGCTAGACCATGATGAGGAACCATTTGTATTGTGATTGAATTCATTTCTGTGCTCTTTCCACAGGAGAAAATACCATGAGCACCCTCGGTCGGTTTGTGCTGCTCATATGGCTCTTTGTGGTTTTAATAATCAACTCAAGTTACACTGCAAGTCTGACATCGATCCTCACGGTGCAGCAGTTGTCATCTCCTATTAAAGGAATTGAAAGCTTGAAGGAAACCCATGATCCTATAGGTTACCAAGTGGGTTCTTTTGCTGAATATTATTTGAATGAGGAACTGGGGATACCTAAATATAGGCTTGTTGAACTTGGATCACCCGAAGCATATGCTAGAGCTCTGCAACAGGGTCCAAAGAATGGGGGTGTTGCGGCAGTGGTCGATGAACTCCCGTATGTTGAAAGTTTCCTGTCGAGCCAGTGCAAATTTAGGATTGTAGGTCAGGAATTTACCAAAAGTGGCTGGGGTTTTGTGAGTACCTGTTCCCTTAAATGCTGTGTCATTATTGCATATAATCTGTCAAGGAGTTACTTACTGCTTTTTCTCTTCTAATTTCTATTTTATGTATGCCAGGCATTCCCCCGGGACTCACCTTTAGCTATTGATATTTCCACTGCAATTCTTGAACTATCAGAGAATGGAGATCTTCAGCGAATCCATGACAAGTGGTTTATGCAAAGCAGCTGCAGCTCGGAAACTTCTGAGCTGGAATCTGATAGACTTCACCTCAAAAGTTTTTGGGGCCTCTTTCTCATATGTGGACTAGTTTGCCTCATTGCTCTGTTCATTTACTTTTTGCAAATTGTACGCCAGTTATCAGATGCTAAACCTGAGGAAGATATTTCCGCCAATACTCAAGGTAGTTCACGTTCTGGGCGTCTTCAGAAACTGTTGTCATTGATGGATGAGAAGGAAGATCAGTCAAAGAGCAACAAGAAAAGAAGGGTTGAAATGCATGAGAATGGTCGTGATGACTGTGAGTTAGGGAAAAATCCCAAGAGCAAAAAATCTGAAGTGGCCACCGGAAGCAATATAACTTGAGCACTTAACGGAACTTGTTCAACAGCTTAAGCGTTCTACTAACCAGGCAGACCCCTATACTGTAGTCCTATCTTTTTGCAGCAAATTTTACATGAAAAGCTATTAGTTTGTATTGAAGAAGCAATATTTGTTTGCAAGTTTTTGCATTGTAATAACAGTGTAAAGTAAGCATAAAATGGGGGGAAGAAAAAAAAAAAAGAAAAACTAACAGTGCATGCTTGCTTTGATAGAATTAGGAGTGTGAGATTGCTCCACTTGCTTGTAACAGAAAAACTGACCAAGATCATTCCCAAAGCCCAGGTGTAAAGAAATTTGTTAAAGTGAATATCAGAATCTCATATTCTTTCTTTGATCATACAACAAATTCTGTTGCACTAGAGACTGAACTGCGTAAAATAATGATAGAAATCTTAGCCTAAACTGAAGGTTTGCTTGTAGTTGGGGTTGTGTGGAGAAATGATTTCGTTGTCATTCATCCATTTGGTACTTATGAAGCTGAAGTTGCACTGTTAACATACCAGAAATATTTGGAAATCAGAATCTGTTTTTAGTTAACCAAGTGAAAACAAAATCATCCTCAAGTCCTTGGTGCGGAAGCTGTTTTTACCTGCAAAACTAATGAAGAGGTAATTAAGCGAAAGCTAGTGTGCATATGTCAACTTGCTTGTTGATTCGCCGCAGTAATGAATTCCTCTGGACTGTTACGTGCATGATTATACAATGCGGCGCAAACAATGTTCAAAAAACTCTTCAATTGGATTCCTGGAAAAACGTGGATAAGAGACTTTTTGTAGCTAATTAGGGCCCAGTTTTTGAACGCAAAAGCAAGAAACAAGGGCGAGATTCCCTCTCCAAGAAAGAGCAACAACTTTTTAACAGAAAAACACAAAAGCCATTGATTGTGGAGACATAAAGAATCAATTATGTTGGCTTGGCCATGTGCTCATCTCAGCCCTCTCCACAGAAGAAGACGCTCTTTTTTTAAGTTCCTCTTCCAGGATAATCATTAAACACCCTTAATATTCAAATACTTCAACCTTAATATTCAATAAAGTCTTGGCAGTGACCAAACCAAACATATCTCACAATCTTTGTTCCTTCAATAGCAATACTGACAAATACTTCACGAGGAGCTACTGATACTTTCACATCAGACTTACTGTTGAGAGTATCTGCATGTCCCGTAACCTGATCAAAGATGAAAACACAATAACAGAAATTAGACCAATATACAATTAGAAGAATTCAGGATGCAAGTAACTATCAAATAAGTTGAAAAACAAAGCATAAAACAAAAGAAAATGTGTAGAAAGATGTAATTTATAATTAAATTATTACTTACTTGGATCGCTAAAGGTAACAAGGCCAGTGGCCTTGAAATCACAGTTCCAGTAGTTCCTCCCATGCATCTGGTAATAAGCATTCATGGCATAGGATGCATGTGCGTGGAGCTTGTCAGGAGCAAAGCAATCACCACTCTCATAAATCTCTCTGCAATCAACACCTCCCGGTCCACAGCAGAAATCAAGCACCGCTTGCAGCACCTTCTCGTCTGCGTGTGGCTTAGCCACACACCAAACCGAAGGACCCCTTGTGCCCATCTTCTGCTCACCAAACCCAAATGACGTTGACCCTTCATCGCCACTACTGCTGCTGCTGCTGCAAAACTTGCAGCTCAAGTCCACCTCATAAACCTTAGACCCATCCCCATTAAAGATCCCAAAGTTCCTCTCACTAACACCTCCTTCCTTCTTGTTCTCATTAAACAAAGCAAACACAAATATCTCTACATCATCCTTAGCCCTCATTGGTGTCCCTCTACCAGACTGTGCACGTTCTATCAACCTAGTGTTGTAAGTCTTTGCATTATCCGGGGTGGCGGCAGTGTCGCCGGGTTCGCCTTTCGACGGCCAACCGGATTCCGATACGGTGATCTTAACCGTCCGGTTCTCAAACCCCAATGCACCAATGGCCGACCTCACTGCATCGATCTGTGCATCTAGCATGTTTGTGTACACATACCCTTTAGGGTCATGAACCCCTTTACTAGCATTCCCTAGCAAGGCGTACTCTAAATCCACCTCGCCGGGGTTGTCCCTGTAAGCAAAATATGGATACGCGTTGATCATGAACGGAGCTCCGGTGTCGGCCAGGAAACCCACCACGGAGGTCAAGACGGGCATGAGGGTAGTGGCGAAAGTGGAGGCCGAAGGAGGGAAAGAAGAGGCAAGAACGGCCATGCTATGTGGGGTTGTGATCTTGATCTTCCGGTCAAGTCCACGTGCGACCAGCACTGCATGCAAATTCTGCATGGCCTGGAAGAGTGCGTTTGGCTTCAGGTGGTCGGGGTCTGTGGTCAAGTACTCGTTGCCTACGGCAATGGCTACTATGGAAGTTGCGGGGAGGAAGGGCATGACGCGGGTGGCGAACCACTCGTCGGCGGACGACGGGTCGGAGCTGATGTTGGCCACGTGGTAGTTCTCCACGGCTACGATGAGGTCGATTCCGGTGTTGGAAAAGGCCTCCAGGATTTCAGGGTTGGTGTCGTAGATCTTTACCTTGTCAATGAGTGTGGATTGGAGGAGCTGGGCTACTCTCTTTGGTGATGGGAGGTTGTTTCCAAGTGTACCATAGTTTATGCCCACACTGGAAACCTTTGCAAAAGGACTGAGAACAACTAGGAGGAGGAGGAGGAAGAGTAGGCAGAGCCTGGGAGCCATTCTATTCTGGTGCTTCAATAATGTTGGGTGTTCTTTTGCTTTGGATGAGTTGGTAGACTTAGGTAGTGTTTGTGATTATATGTGGTAATTGTAGCAGTTCCTGGTGAGGAGTATATTGCAAGAATCACTGTTCCTTGCAGTTCTTAAAGGAAAAAAAAAAAATACTTTTCCTAGTTTGTTGTGTGTTGGACTGAGAATACGGATACTATTCAGCAGCTATGGTGCACCTGTGCAATGTAAAGCCTGAAAAGAGGCGACGAAAAAGAAGACAAGAAGTTCAAAATTTTCTGACAACATTGCCCAAATGTCAAAAGGAATTGGCCAGGAAACAGAGCTGTACCTGTTACGTATTGCAAAAAATTCAAACTCCAGATCAAAAGGAGATAAGTGGGGTACTAATGATGGAACACGCCACTCTGCTGGATCTGCAGGGTGTATATTGGGATCCAACTGGAATGCAAGAGCAGCATGAACTACATGCCACTCTTAATATATATGCATACATATGCATGCTGATAATTTTTCTATTTCCCAAGTCTGAACAAGTGCAACTAAGTGGAATACTGCAGCTACTGTAGAATTAACTTCATTGTTCAAATTCAACAGGACAACATTGTCATACAGGAAACGACGTCAGTAGGGAGCCAGTAGTTAGTAGTTTGCCCTAGAGAGGTTGCAACATTGTGCCGTTTTCACTTGCAAGACTCCTAGAGAAAAACAGAGGAGTAGAAGTACAGGCTTGAATTACATGGCTCAACGTTATACAGTTTCTATGTACAAATGTCAGAACAGGTTCATTCCATTGCACTGCTCTCAATATATTTACAGAAGAATTTTTCATCTTTGCAGTACTCGTAAATCACTTTGTATACTTCCATCAAAAGCTTTGGAAATCGACATGAAAAATAGCTCTCTAATCCTTCTGGTGGAGATCCTAATAGTTCCTTAATCTCTTCAGGTAGTTCCCGGTAGTGATGAGATTTGTTGCGTATGACCCGCAATAAGTCACGAACACTGTCATATTTGTATCGCCTGTACTGGCCAATGTTTTTTATGAACACAGCTTCCATTTTCTCATCCCATTTACCATTCAATGCCACTGCTGCAGTACTCTCCAATGCCTTCAACAATTCTGAGCCCTTTTCTCTATCTTCTAGTTCAACCCGATCACTAACTTCCTGAAGGAATAAGAGTCTCTTCTCAGAACTCCAAAACAACGGATGATGCAGCACCTCCTGGGCCTTAGGTCTGTTCACCATAAAGAAAGCGCCACCATTACATGAGATAATCACAGTTATAACAGATATAACACAAAATAATTACAGTTATGACAGATATCAAATGAGTCACCAAAGATTCCAGCAGCATCAGCATGGGAAATGCCATTAAGTGCAGCTTCTCAAGTTTTCATGTAACACTCAGTCAGTGGTCATGTGAGTATTTGGGTGGCTTGCATTAGGTAGGAGTACAAAAGCTAAAAAAATCTAGGTTCTTAAGCATACAGCATCATTATATATAACCTAGAGAAGAAAACTTGTGGTATAATAAGCCCAAGCTCAAGTTTAATTCTGGATTAATTCTTTTGGATTTCAGCAACTCTATGTTTGATTGTCTTCTTGTTTGCCGCTATTTGGGGTACTGACAGAAATCAAACACAGAGATCAAAAGGACAAAAAGAGCCTTTCAGATTGATAAGGTAAACCTCCTTTACCTCTTATCTGGGATGGGATCCAAGAGCCCCATTAGAAGATCCACAGCTTCTGGGATATTCTCCACTAAGAAGAGATCCTTCCGATCATTTACAATATTCACATCACGTTCGAAGCTATCGCCAAAAGGGTGCTTACCCCCCGTGATACAAAAAAAAAGAACACAGCCTAAACTAAATAAGTCTACAGCACGGGATTGGCGACGATTCATAAGTTGTTCCGGTGATTGCCAGCCTGAACTCCCATAACCTACAGTATAAGAAAGGTACTCAAGATCACAATTAAAGGATGAAGTCTTCTGACCTAGCTCTATGATGAATAAAAGGCAGAAGAGAGAAAACTCGGTGCACGGCTATTCTATTTCTAGATCTTGCAATTCATGATATGAGTCTAGTTAATAGTCTGTTCCGTCAACTGACAAAAGTGACATAATGATTTACTTACCAGTATGATGCTGGGTCAAGGAAGACATGTCCCCAACGAGCCGCTTGCTAATTCCCATATCTGAAAGCTTGGCATAAAATGTTTTTCCCTTGATTATCAAAACATTCTGAGGCTTCAAGTCCCGATGTATAATTCCCAGTTCATGCAAATGGGCAAGCCCAGAAACCACATCCCTGTAGAAATAAGAATTTTCATAAGTTTTGCTGATTTCTATACATTTTTCTATTTAACAGGCAAGAAATTCAATACAACACATTAAAATCTGATAGTATAGGTCCAAAAAACCTAAAAATCCATGGCTAACTCTTGCAGATCAGAAGAAGACAAATTTGACAGCCAGCATCCTATTCCATACTTTCCAGTTTCAGGGAGTGCATAGACAGTGTGCATCTCTTTGTGTGGTCATTTTGGCCTAAGAGAAAATATGGGAATGACTGGATGAATGAAAAAAAATCTTAGTCATTTTTTTCCCATTGTCTGCGGCTTGGTCCACAGGACTGAGATTCTTGCCTGATAAAAATCTAACCATCTCTAATTCCAATATATAGAATGGGTTCAACAAAAAGGTAGTGTAGCATTTTTACTAGCAATAAACTCAACTGAAACTAAACCAACCTCATCAATTTTAGCAATTGGGCTGAAGGATGACCATTCGCCTTCCACAATTCTACATTTGTGTCATGTTCCAGTATTGAATGTAATCGGACAGCATACTCAGGTAAGCAGTTGGTGTTGAGGTCAGTAGAAAGTATTTCACTTTGAAAAGACTTAGAACACACATAAATCAGGTCATTTAAGCTGCAAGTGCAGCGCTCCAGAGCAAGATAAACAAAATGTTCATCATGCTCCACACCGTACCATCTGACTATATTTGGATGTTGGTCTGAGGCAATAAGGTTCTGAATCTCTTTCAAAGCCACATCATGATGCGTCTTTACCAGGCGCTTTACTGCTACAAGACGGCCATCATAGTTTCCCTCCAGCACCACTGTACCATTACTCCCCTTGGCAATTTCTCTGTTGGAAACTAGTAACTTGCCAATCCTTCGCCCATCTAGATGAACATCAGCAAAACTAGTTACTGCTGGAGATAATATTCTTTCATTCCCACCACCATGCAAAAGTTCATTGGCATCTCCAACCTTATTCTCAGTAGAAACTTGTAGCATCTTTTTCCCAGTATTAGGACTACTCCTGGTGTTTCCTGATCTCCGACTTTTCTTCTTCTTTGGCATCACTGGTTGCACTTTGGAGTTCTCAACTGGCTTGTCCAACTTGCCGAGTTTTCTAAATGCTAAGAAGAAACCCATCGCAATGGCCAATATGCAAGCAAAAAGGGGCCATATGTGAAACTTGGGCATAAAGTCTGAAGATAAGCTTGAAGCATCCGTTGTGTCAGTATTCCTGCCCAGGGAATCAATGATGGCCAGGCTTCTACTTTCTGACGACGGCAAAGCAAGCATAGACCAGTCTTCACTAGCAGGAAGAGCCGGTGGATATCTGTGAACAGGTCCTAAGGCAGCAATGTTCTCTGGGACAGGTAGAAAGTGAGCGCCACCTCCAAGATGAGCAATTGCCAACGTATCAGATTCCAACAAACTGTGATCACGAATTCGGATGGCAGTAGTCCTCATCTGACAAGGAAATTGCCAATCATCAATCTCATTTGCTGGATCACCAAAATCATTCTGCATCCCTTGGCACCTAAACTCACCCTCAATCTCCGCAAACGCCACATTCCATAAAACTTCACTGGAATTAGGAGAGTAGTGCTGCAGCACGTAATCCGTCCTCGTGATGTAAACCAGATTCTTAAACAACCGTAAGTCACCAGCACCGGGCTCCATCAATTCTTCTGCATCTTTCACCAACATAACAGCATTCTCTCCGGCACCACCTCGGAACTCCATTGTCGAGGAAGGACTATCCACCTTATAACTACGAACTACTCTTCCAGTCTTAGCATCAACAATAAAAGCAGTAGTCTTTTTCAACCCCAAAGTGACCTCTCCCATCTCCGATATATAAGGAGCCTGTTTAATATACTCATCAACCTTCAATGACAGTTTCCTCTGTCCAAGACAACAACAACAACAAAAAAAAACAGTTCCCATCACTCCATTAATCAAGGAGTCAACTAACTAACTACTCATAAACACAACAAGAGGAGGACTTTGAGATGAGCCACATACCAACTTGCCAAAGCGCTTGCTATGCACATAGAGCTCCCAATCGTCGCTGCCGCAATCAATATAGTACAAGTCACTGATGAGCTCAGAGGCATTATTATGATTAGAGTCATGCACATCCTCCTCACTCTCGAGGTTAGCTTGGTAAGAAGAATATATTGGTTGCCCCGACGAAAAAGACCACCGGATTTTCCTCAACTTAGTGTCCACCAAATACACAGTCCCATCCAAACCCGCCACCAGGGCCACATCGTGTTTGCTAAGATATTGAAGAAAACAAATGCAGAAATCAGAGAAATTAAAGAAAAAAAGAAGCATCCTTGGCGAGAAAACGAACTCAAGAAGGAGAAAAGAATGAATCTTTGAAGAGTAACTTACGGTTTAGGAGGCAGAAGGGGATGGAATAGCCTGGAGACCTGGCTGCTCTGACCGGAGAGGGAGGCGCGGGAGATCAGCGGCGACAATATCAACAGAATTATCAACAGGAAGAATAACACACTCATTGGAACATACAGATTTTTCGATTGGATTTTTTAAGTTCAAGTGATTTGATGTGGGGATGTTAGGGTTCTTCTTTTTTTTTTGAGGATTTGGGGGAAAATGTAGGGGGTGGTGGTGTGGTGGTGCGGGTGGCGGAGGTGGGTTTCGTTTGTTATCTTTGGTGGGTTTTTTTTTTTTTAACAAAAAATAAAATAGGAAACACGTTTTTTATTTGTTAGATTTTAATTTCTGGATCCGTTTTAGGAGTTCTCGCCGTTTGGGTGTGAGAAAATAGGCCCATGACTTGTGCTGTGTGCGTGCATTTTATTTTATTTTATGGTTGGCAATGGAATCAAGTGTATAAACTGTTAATCGCATATTTGCTTGTTTATTATTTGCTGGAAGAGGGAGAAAGTAACTCTTTATTTTTTTATACAAGAAAGTAACTCTTTTTTTGTGTTTAAAGGATTCGTAGGTGCGTTTTTTTTTTCTAAAAGAATTATATTTATGATAGTACTCTCCCAAAACAATTAAATGCAAATATATCATATTGAAAGGTCGAATCGAGAATAGTTAGATAAAGTTCCAGACACCAATTCGGATTAGACGGAGTAAAGTTCTAATAGTTAGATAAAGTTCCAGACACCAAATGATTCAATTCGGATTAGACGAAGCAAAGCTCTGGATATTGGATAGGAAAAAAAAACAATAGCCGATTTTGAAATGATTCAATTCGTATTAGACTGAGCAAAGCTCAGGATACTGGATAGGAAAAAAACAATAGCACAAAAAAGTAATAATAGAGTCATTACTAGGCGCTCTATTATTTCAATATATGGCATTCTGAGGAGGTGACATGTGGCAAAAAAATATTTTTAAAAATAAAAATATTCATAAAAAATAAAATTTTAAAAAGTTAGAAATCTATAACTGATTATTTATGTTTTGAATGTCACAAAGTGCATTAATGTCCATAAACTACCGAAACAATATTGGGTGGAAAATCAAGGAAGAAAACCAATGTATTAATAACGAGATTATATTTTTATAAAAAAGTGAAATTATAAAAGGGCTAATAAGAATCAATTTAGGTACCTAAATATAGCCTCTATTAATTAATTAAGGTAACTTGGTAACCGATGTTTGTGGTAGAAAGATTCAAAGAGGTTATGATCTTCCTAAAAGCATTAGGATAGGTATCAATTATGTTAGCAACTCTTTAGAAATGTCCAAGTAGGGGCTATTTTTAACGTAGTTATTGCTAATTGTTCAAATGTATACATTGGGTGTGTGTGCAAAGATGCACTTAGAAGTTTGATAATAAATTTTGTATTTTTGACATATGATAGCAATGAATTTAGAGCCAACTCGCTATCCTATAAAGTTTGGTTTCTGCAAGGACACAGATAATTTTGAGTGGTTATTGGAGGATGACTTGTTAGCCCATCTTTCTAGCGGAGTTACCCATTCTTTATTTAGTATTATACGTCAATCTGAATATGTAGGGACATTAATATTAATGAGCAATATATATACATATTCTCTACCATGCCAGCCAATTCCAGGAACATGGCATTGGCAGGTATGCACTGATGTTGAAACTTGAAAGTTGATCAACAGACAAATCATATAAGCTAGCTAGCCTAGTGCTTGATTACTAGAAAGCAGAAGTATTGCAGCCTAATTAAACCATGGAGAAAGATGTGTATATAGACTTCTCTTTCCACCATTTACGTGGTCTGGGTTTTTTTTGGTGTTGTCATAAAAGAATCCATGCAAGACTATTTAAATGTTTATTGAATGCACATGTTTGTTTAGGACTAATCTCTCCTAAGCTTCAATCCGCACTTGTTAACCCTATAAGATATGCCTAACTTTGTATTTCGAGTTAAAGCTTGTTAATTGGCAGTTAGTTCAGAAGTAACTATATGGTCTAGTTATTTATATATATATGTGCACCTTTGAGCATATATTGGAAGGGATATGCTGGTTACAAGAACGTAAGCAACCAAACCATAAACAGATCATCAAAAAAGACATCTGCAAAAAATGAGAGGCCAATTGTCTGTGTATGGAAAGTTTACCGAGGCCTTGAGCTGTCCAAGTTGATCAACCAATTACTAGGTGATGTCATTGGTAGGGTTGAATTTGTAGGTGATGGAGGTCCAGGCACAATTCTGAAAGTCACCTTCCCTTCAGGTTAGTAACTATTATAGCTACATGCATGTCTCAACAGATTATAATATATATGGATTTTCTGTTTTAGTCAGTATTTGATTCTTTTTATATGCTAGGTGTTCTTTTTTCTTGTGAAGCTAAGGTCTTCTTTAATTTGTGTTTTGGTCAAATCTTTAGAAACTTCTGGCCCTGCTTATGTGAAGGAAGTGTTCATTACAATGGATGATGAGATGCGAGTGAAGGAAGCAGAGGTTATTGAAGGAGCATTCAAGGAACTTGGATTTGATATCTATCCCACCAGGGTAGAGACCATTGAGAAAGATAGTGCATCAACTATCATCTGAAGCACAATAACCTATGAGTTAGATGACACAAAAGCTGAACTAGCTTCTCTGGTCACAACAAAGCCACTGGAGATTATTGCAGAAGCAACTGCCAAATATGTTTCTCAGAAGAAATCTGCCAAGGAATAGAAGTTTCTGTTTTCATTTGATGGGGAAGAATTTGTTGGTCTGGTTATTGCGATTAGCATAAAATTAATAACTATTTGCCCGTGTATCAGAATTTGGAAGAATAAAATGAACAAGACAGATAAGGTTTGATGTTCAGAGAATTAATTCTTTTTAGTGACATAAATCACAAAAGATAATATTCATAGGGGATGCACCACAAAATAATAAGACCTGTTTGACATTTGTCTTTACATTTATTAATTTGTGTGGTGGTTTAGCATTACTATCTGGCAAACATCTTTTGAGTTTCTGTGAAACGCCCCGACCCGTATTTACCATACACAGTAAACACGTGCCGGAACTGATACGACCCAACCAAATAAAACCCAGCATACAGTGTATACAACAGTAACTCGGGCTCAACAGCCCAAAATAAAAACATCAATAACAACATAACCGGCCCAATGGCCCAACAATAGCAAAAGTAGCACAGCGGAAGACTTAATAACTCACAAGACACTGTATGCGACACATGATGCAACTATGGATCCAAGTCCTGTCCAAGGGATAACGCCGCAGCCTGTCTGGAATGCAACAAACCTGAATCCACAAATAACTCAACCTACGGGATGAAAGCCCGCAGGTGAGGGGTGAGTCCGAAGTGCTCACCGACGAAGGATAAACAGTAATATGCAAGCAAACACAATACTTTCGAAGTAAAATTCCAGCAAAAGACATGACAGAGAAACAACCAGAAAATAACTGAGACAAGACCAAAAGAATATTTATTATTACCAATTTTATCTTTCGGGGCCCTGTCATTGGACTAGCTAGAGTCGTACCTGGTTATTAACATGTTCCGGGTGCTAGATCAATCCAAGAGAACCCAGGGATCGACATCCCAAAAATATAGATCCCAGGGATAGACATCCCAAAAATATAATCACGGGATAGACATCCCAAGTGTAGACATGCTTATCACAAGTAACCCAGATCATAGCCACCACAAAACAGTCTCTAACCATCTAGTCGTACCACTACTTTCCTAGTGACAAATAAGTCGTCAACACAACTTCCAATTATCCAATTATCTCATCATATCCGTTTATCCACAATCAACAAATTAACAACAACAACAATATTACAACAAACAAACTCAATTGGCTCAGCAGTTCAATCAAGCAAATAATCACAGAAAAACAAATACAGTATCATGTGCAACATATCAAAGGTTATCCATCCTCACCTTGGCCGATTACTCAACTCCGGAGACAATGATCGGTCCCAAGCCGGCTCCTCGGGAAACTGTCCGATATCAAAACCTACACAACAAAACAATATACTCACATAAATGCACATAATCGGTATGCTATGATGCCAATACTGCGAAGTAAACCCATCCCTATTACATATCTTTTATTATTTCCCTTTACCGAAAATATTATTCAATACGTATATCCGAATATAATTTCGGTACCATACTTTAATTAGAACTCTTGAAACGCCCCAACCCGTATTTACCGTACAGGGTAAATACGTGTCAGAACTGTTCTTACTATAGTAGCAGACAGTACATACAATATAAAATACAATACAAGCAATCCCCAAATACAATATTCGTCACCCGATCCCGGGGACCATTATTCAAGCCATTACACTCCAATCTAACCAACAGAGGACATAGGATACAACAACAAATATAATACAACAACAACAGCAATAACACAATAGAAAGACAAGCAACAGAAGACTTAGAATGAGATGCAGCGGAGGTATGGATCCGGGTCAGGTGGAGAAGAAAGCAGCAGCCATCGAACATCGTACCTGAACTACGAAGCAACCAATCCTACGGGATGAAACCCCGCAGGCGAGGGGTGAGTCCGAAGTGCTCACCGACGAAGGATAAACAGAGATATATATTCAACTGTAATACTTTCGAAGTAAACACATCAATCTCAACAGAAAGCACAAACAATCACAACACAAGAAAACTACCATAAACAACTATGCCAAGACCAAAAGAATGCTTAGTTATTTTTATTACCAATTTTATCTTCCGGGCCCCGTCACTGGACAAGCTAGGGTCGTACCTGGTTATTAACTATTTCTGGATGCCAGGCCCAACCACAATCCGGGATCAACATCCCAATATCACAAATCTGGGATCAACATCCCAATCAACCAACCAACCGGCCATGACACCACAGAACTAGTCTCTAACCATCTAGTCGTACCACTACTTTCCAAGTGACAATTATATCATCATCTCAAGTTCAATTCCAATTCCTTTACCCTATCATCAATTACTCAACTTTTTCATCTCAGATTATTTCTCAAGCTCAACCAGTCATTAATTTCATATCTCCGAATACTCATAACTAACAGCTCAATGGATTCTCTCAATATCACAAACCAACAGCACATTTCAGTAACATCATGGCAAAATCCACAGCAAATAAATAGCAACAAAAATCATCAACAATTTCCTTAGCAGTCATATAACAACCTATAAACGATTCAGCAGTTCAATCAAACAACAAAAATCAAACACAGTATTACAGGCACATATCCAAGGTTATCCATCCTCACCTTAGCCGATTATCAGTTATGGAACTGTCCAACAGACTCCAAGTCCGGCTCCTCAGGTATCTGCTCGTTATCAACTCCTATATCAAACAAATAATATGCACACATAAGTGATATGCAATGTCATGCTGCTACTGTATTACGAAAATAATTACTGACTCGTCTCGGTTACTCCCCCCGGATTATTTCCTATCATCATCATCATTCACCATTTATTTCCAGTGTCTAAAATAATACTATACCTATACGTATACCTATACAATACCTACTTTGATAATACCCTTCCATATATATATTTTTCCTACAAGTATGTACTTTCCAAAATTATTATTTACTATTACTATATATTTTTTTCCGTAATATTATTCCCCGAGATTTTCCAAAATATTGTTTTCACAAGTTATAAGTTATATTTTATTTTTCTAGACTAGTAATTCTTTTCCAGATTTATTTTTTATTTTTATTTTCTTTTTTTTTTTAAAATTCTGGACTGGGCCTAAACAGTGCCAACTCAGGCCATGCACAGTGCCAAGCCCAGGCCCCAAACAGGAGCCCAGGAGCAGGCCCACGTGCAGGCCCAGAGTCCGGCCTAGAACTTAGCCCACGGTCCATTAGACTAATGCCCAGCAGCCAACCCATACTCCAAACCACCCAGCCCAACTAACCCAAACTTACAGCCCACACATCCAAGCCCACAGCCCTAGCACAAACACATTTATCCAACCCAAAAAGGAATCCGGGTCGACCCACGGAAGACCGGGTCAACCCACCCAAATAAACTCCCAACCCGCCATGCTCACCTAGTCAAACAGTGAGGCGACGACGAGGAAGTCGCGGCTCGGCAACGCAGGAACGAGGCTCGAGAGAGGGCCGACGTCGTGCTGCAAGCGATTGCTGGCGGCGGCGCCGTTCGCGACGAGATGCGTGGAGGAGGCGGCGCGATGGGGTCTGCAGCGTCGGTCGTGCGAGCGAGGAGGAGAAGGATGGAGGGGTGGCGACTGGTGGGAGGTGGTGGTGTTCTCGGGTGGCGGCGGCTACCGGCGTGCGTCTTGGTGGCGGCGGCTGCGACGGCTTTGCACAGATGGCGGGTCGCGGTGCAGGTGGTGGCCGGTGTGGGTGTTCACGGCAGGAAGAAAAAGAAGAAGGAAAAGAATGATGGGTTTAAGGTGCTTTGCCAAAACGTCACAGTTTTGGGTTGGGGCATATGTGTTTTTTTTTTCTTTTTGGCTTGGTTGGATGGATGAGTTGCAGGTGTATTTTGTAAGAACGGTTTCTTTAGCAGGTGAAGAAGGTTGCAGATGAAGTTTGCAGAGGAAGAGCTGGGCAGAGGAAAGAAAATAGTAAGGAAAAGATGGTGGTATGCAGGAGATGGTGCATAAGAAGGAGAAAATAAAATCACGGGTATGCATTGGCGTTTCACGGGCTAGACAATCCATTCACATGCTTCACAGTGAATGGCGGCAGCAGCCTCCACACTGTGCAGCATGTGAGGCGGGTTCTGTCTGGACCAAAAAATAACTAGTGTACCCCCTTGACTTAATTTCTGGCCCGATAACTCGGGGTTAATCCTGACTTTTTTGAAGATTTTTGAACCCGAAAAATTCCAACTCGGTCCGGAAAATCCGCAGAAAAATCCCGAGCGTGGAACAAGGCTCGGTTTCGGAATCCGATGCATAAATTACCATTAACTAATTACCCAAGGTTAATTTTAATGGTAAATGACTGTAAAATAAATTTTTATAATTACCAAATATTACTATCTTTAGAAATCCATATTTCCAGTAAAATTAATCATACAAGCTTATTTTTGTCGAAATAAATGCGAATTTACAAATATATATATTTTCCAAAGGTAAAATGTTTTTCCAAACAATTATAATATCAAAATATTACCTATGTATATATTTTTTTTCCAAAAGTAATCAGTTACCATAATTTTTCTAGAGAAATAATAACATTCCACAAAAATATATTTCCATAATATATCCAGAAAATATAACCATTTATATGTATTTTATATATATATATATATATTCCATTTTATTATTTATTTTATTATCATTATTATTATGCAGACTGGGCCATGAACAGTGGGCCATTCAAGTCCATGCCCAAGCCCAAGTTCCAGCCCAACACCCAGCCCACACACATAGCCCACAAAACACCAGGCCATACACATAACCCAACCCACAAAACCCTGGGTCAACCCGACCCATATCGACAACCATCCGGGTCTGTTTACAACCCGCTTCCTCACCTTGGGTTGCAGGCGGCTGAGCACGGTGAGGCGAGGCAACGGCTGCGGCAGCTTGTGACGGCGACGAGCAGAAGAGGGTGGCGGGTCTGACGGCTCTGCTTGTGGGTCGTCGCGACGACTTGGCGACGGGCGACGCGACCTGCAGCAACGTCGGCAGAGGGGAGGAAGGGAGGAAGGCGGTCGTGGGGTCGACTGTAGCGGGAGATGGTGCAGGTGGTGGAGGCGTCACTGGAGATCGTCGGCAGCGGCGAGCTTGCACGGGTGGAAGAGGCGACGTCGACGGGTCTGCAGGTGGAGGTCGGTGGCGGGGCGATTTGCAGCAGAGGGGGAAGGCGTGACTGCTGCGCGACGGAAAGAAGGCAGCGGCGAGTCGCGGTCGTCGATGGCGGCTGCGAGCGAGGGGAGACGTGGGAGGAGCTGAGGTGCAGGGAGGAGGAAGGATATGGATGGTGGCGGCGTGTGGTGGTGAGGTGGCGGTGAAGGTGGAGAAAATGAAGAAAAAGAAGATAGGAAGGGTGTGTGTTGTTGTTGTGTTTACAGAGGAAAAGAAAAATAAAATGGTGAGGCAGGGAAGATTAGCGGAGGAGAAATGAGGTAGGCAGAGTCACGGGCGCAGGTAAGGTTCACAGGCTGAACAGTGGGAGGCGGCTGCGTGACTCAATCACGCAGTCGTGTCCCGTCCGGACCAGAAAACAACTGATACACCCACTTAATTATTCTCCGGTGTGATTTTCCGAAGATTCCGGGACCCGAAAAATACCAACTTAGGTCCGAGAAATCCACGGAAAAATCCCGAGCGCGGGAAAACCCTCGGTTACGAAAAACGACGCCCGATTTACCTTGAATTAATTACCCAAGATTAATTCAACGGTAAATCACTGTATTACGACTTTTACAATCCCAGTAAAAATCAAAATTTTTACCCGGGCTGTTACATTCTGTGTCCTGTCAAGCCAATCGATTACATTTCGTTCTGTTTTAGATGTTATTCACTTCTAGAACAAAGATTCTCTTTCTTTCTTTTACTCTCACTCAAGCAGTTCACACTGGTTTTAAATCCCACCAACGTACTAATTTTAATTTAAATCCCACAAACAGATTAATTTTTCTGAAAGACTTTGCTTGGTTTTACATTGTTTAACAACAGCAAGCAAGGATTAAATTTCACAGGCAACTTCAAGAACTGCACAAACATGCATATATGTTCCTCTTTCTTTCAGGTGTCATTGTAAATATACGCAATTGGTTATTACAAGCACCAAATCAAAGACCTTAAACCTTATGAAATTAACCAAAAAAAAGAAAAAAAGAGTTTAAAATCAAATCATCTAAGCTTCGTAAACTTTGCACTCCTCATCAGCAGGGTTTGTCTTGCAAAACTCCTCCAATGGGTCTCCACTTCCTGCTGGTGCAACGCCAGGCCACAAGCTAGCTACGAGGTGTGCCAAATCAACAACCCTTTGGCTGACAATGGCAATCAGATAGCTGTTAGTTCACAATTACTTTTGTAAAAAGAAACAAATTTAATACAACATATGCGAGTTGTCTTGGTGAATCTTCAACTAAGAATTATATAAGCAAGCTTCTTCATCGCAAGACCATATCTTTAAGACGTAAATAAGGTCCTCTAATGAAAATGCAAACTGTATGGTAGCTATATGAAAATGACAATGAGTAGAACTTGAGTAGTTTAGGAATCCTGACCTGTATCCCCATTCATTGTCGTACCAGGCAACAACCTTGACCATATCATCTCCCATGACCATGGTCAACGAAGAGTCGATGGTTGAAGAAACATCAGAGCACCTGAAGTCAACTGACACAAGAGGAACATCACACACATCCAATATGCCCTTCAATGGTCCCTCTGCTGCTTTCCTGAATGCAGCATTGACATCTTCTGCAGTAATGCCCTTCTTCTCTACATTTATAACAAGATCAACAACCGAGACATTGGGTGTTGGGACACGGAGGGCAATGCCATTGAGCTTTCCTTTAAGCTGGGGCAGCACTAGAGACACAGCCTTGGCTGCTCCAGTGCTTGTTGGCACAATGTTCAATGCTGCAGCCCTGGCTCTCCTCAAGTCCCGGTGCGAAGCATCCAAGAGTCTCTGCACAAAAACAACCAAATGATCATGTTTGTTAATGCTACTAATAGAATTCACTCTGTTGTATGTCAATGCCAATCATTGAAAAGGACTACGTTTTTGGCTAAGTGGAGTTGTTGATTACCTGATCACCAGTGTAGGAGTGGGTGGTTGTCATTGTTCCCTTGACAATTCCTGCAACAAAGTTTCGATATCACCAAAACAAGCCCTTAATGCATATTCGCGTATGATAAGCATTATCATACGCTAATAATGCATCTAAAGTTCACATGGAATTCGAGAGAAAAACTCGTACCGAATTCCTCATCCAGGACTTTCACAAATGGAGCCAGGCAGTTTGTGGTGCAAGAGGCATTGCTGCAAATCATTTGAAGTATATTATTAGCTTATAACCACTCATCCTGAATAGAATGAGTGTGCATTTTTGTTCCAGATTACTGACCTTATGATGTTGGACACCTCGTGAGAATAGTCCTTTTCATTAACACCAACGACATATGTTGGAATTTCTGCACCTTTGGCTGGAGCAGTGATTATAACTTTCTTGGCACCAGCTTGAATATGTTTCCCAGCACCTGGGCCATCCACAAAAACTCCTGTGCCCTGCACCGTTTTCCAAATCAATAAATCAGAAGTAGAAGCCATTACTTTGTTAGGCCCATTTTTAAAGACATAGGCAATACAATTTTTACCTCAATAACAATGTCTATTCCTAGCTCAGCCCAGGGAAGCTTAAGAGGGTCTCTGTTAGAGACAACCTTGATGAGCTTGCCATCAACACTGATGGTCTCATTATCTACAATCTTCACATCAGCTTTGAAAGTTCCAAGCATTGAGTCATATTTCAACAAGTGAGAAGCCTGTAAGAACACAATAATGCTCAGTTAGCTGGTTACATCCTTCAATTCCAATTATCCTCCAAAGTTGTGGATGGTTGAGAAAATTGTTTGGTTTGCTTACGTTCCTGACGCCTCCACTATCATTGACTACAACGACGTCGAGGGGTGAGCTCTCGCGTTCATGCCAGCATCGCAGAAAGTTCCTGCCAATGCGTCCAAATCCATTGATTGCCACCTTGAGTTTGGCCTGTGTTGGTGCCATAACTGAGCCTCTTGATGCTGCAGCCTAATTGAATAAAGCATTACCAATACCAAGTTAAAAGACTGTACAACAGACCAAAAATATACAGTGGCGATATAGTATTCAATTTGACTCTACCATTGATTAGGTTGGTCCATTGGCTAAATTTGTTATCTGCTCGGATTTCCACTAATCTCAAGTAGAGATGGTAAGTTTGTAAGGTCTTGTAAGAAGGTAAAGTATATAATAGTTTCTTGCCACAATTCAAAATCTTAAAACAGTTCAATTCCATCAATAAAAGCTTTGATCTCTCTCTTTCAGAAAACAGTGATTGCTTTTTCAGAGATGACCGTACATATCCACTTTCAATTACCACTACAACACAAAGCAAAAATGTAAGAACCAGAAAATTCCGTAATCATGTGGACTGTGTAAAAATATTCAAGCTGATACAGTCACAAAACTTTTACCAAAAGAGTAGATAGTCAGTCTAATGCAACCAAAAATATTGCTAGAAAGGAAACCTTGGGAGCAAGTTGTGAAGCCACCCCATATAAGAAGGATGCCTCAGCGTTTTTCCTAGAATAGGTTACGCCTCGATACCCTGAAAACTCTGGTATTTCCAGCCTCTGCAGAGCAAAAGTACAAATGGAAAGTTAATAACTTCCCAAACTGAAATGGCAACATATTATTTTGTAGATGCTTTATACTAATACGAGTTTCTGTTTCTATACGATCGAGAGGGATGGAGATGCATATATACCTTGGTAGAGCATTGAGTAGGGAAAGAATGGAGGGTCTTGGAGGGAAGCTTTGTGTTGGCTGTGATCCTTGAAGGAGCAAGAGCTGCATGGGTGGCCATTGCTGCTGCTACTAAAGTTAATAGAAACTCCCTCCCTTCCTATATATATACAGCTCAGTTAGTCTAGTGAGCTAATTCTTTTTCACTTTATTAATTTATATTTTCTGCAATTTTCCACTGGAAGAATTAAGGTCCTTTTTTTTTTTTCTTCACTTTGGTTTAAAATTATGGTGCAAGTTTTTTGAGAATTAACGTGTGGTGAGAATGGTACATGAGGATCCATGGGGATAAGGTGATTGTTCATGCAATATCAAAATATGAGCCACAGATTGTTCAAGCTTTTGTATGTTTTCCTGATGTGCCCTTATGATATAAAAGGGATCCTTTATGTGCCACAATTGCCAAGGGTGATATATACCGTACCGTATCCATAAGAACTATATGGACCGCATGAAGAAGAGAAGAAATGCTCCTTATTTTAAGCCAGGCGCCAGTCCCATCCAGTAGTTTTTCTCTGGTTATTCTTCTAGCTAATACGGAAGGCTATTCTTTATGGTGGAGAACATCCCAAATGCACACAAATATCAAAGTCATTTCATTTCAAGTCTATAGAATAAATTGCGTGTGACATCCAAGTCATTACAAGATTAGTAAATATACAATATGCAGGCTGCAAGGCTGTAGAAAACTAATTGCAAGCTCGAAAAAAAAAAGAAAACAAAATCAATTGATTCAAAATCTTCAAATTTGTTAATAAAGATATATATTTTTTGCACAACCTTATAATTAATAAGTTGGCTTGTCAAGTGTAATCCATTAAGCTTCAAATCTTGAGCTCGAGCTCAAGTTCGATAGGTTTTGGAGATAAAGCTGGTTAAATATAACGGGCTTACTGGGGGAGTATAGACCGTGTCATTCGGTGTCTTTCACCTGAGCAACTAGGGTTGCTATTTTCGTGGGAATCTTTGCCGACGTCGCAGCCATTCAATACTTCTTATAGTTCCCTAGTCAGGGCAGCAGGTCTTCAAACTCATAATATGCTTGGTCGAGATGCTTGTTGTAGGTCCCGACCAGTTGTATCAAGCCTTGAGATGGCTTGCAATCAGGAAGTTATAATACCTTAATTTTGATTTAGATGCGGGGATAGGTTGATAGTTTTTGGAGTTATGACATATGTGATTTGGTTGCGGTTTTGTTTTTCTTATCTTTTTCCTATATAATCCTATTATTTGTTTGAAAATTTTAAGTGAAAAAAAAAACTAAACAATCTAGTATAATCACTACATTTATTGTGTTTTTAGACTTTACAATGGATAAGAAAATGGATGGTTAAATTTTATAATTTGTATCTAATCATTAATCAAACAAAGTAGATAGTTAGAAGACAAAACTAAAAAAAATAAATCACATAGAATAGATACCTGCCAGGGTGACAATTGATATTGAATTTTGCATTATTTGTGGAGGAAGTGATCCATTTTTGAGTGCATTTGGTTTGAGATATCTTATTTCATACTTTGGTCACGTCTTCCAACAAATTTGAGAAAATATTTTTATTAGTTAGTATAGCGTATTTTACTCTTAACCTTTTTTTAATAAGTCTTTGCCGCCTTTGTTTGTTTGTTTTTATTCATATCTATATAATTGCAAAATTATATTTCCATCAATATGATTCATTTTGCTTTTCTCAATTGAGAGGAGATTTGAATTATCAACACTCTAGTACTTTTCTAATTTGACCCAATTCTTAAATTCTCTACGATCGAGTTGTCTAATTTCTTTGTTTTTGTTTTTTCAAATAACAGTGGTTCCTTATCGTCATTGTGTTTTATTCAAGTTCATGCATTTGGTGCAATCAAAAATAAAAATAAGAATTTTAACAAATATCAGTTACGGAGTTTAACTGCACCAAGAACAAAAAGCCTCAAAAACATAAACTTTATAAATTATAGTATCCCGTGTATTACACGGGTTTGGTTAGTGTTTCTAAAACCTAAAATTAAACAGGAATTGTATTTAATTAAGAGAGATGAATGACTACAAATAAAAGTTAGGCTTTAGAGACTGAATTACACGAAAATGTATTGAGAGACTACATTAAATTGGAGAAAAACTAATTGTCCATGAATTATCATCTTATCATTATTTTATTTTAAAAAAGAGATAATTTTAAAAAGATAATTTAAATGAAAATCTTAAAGACTTGTTATAGGAAGCATTAAATCATGAAAAGTAAGATGGGAAGAAGATAATCTTATCATCTAGTCATTATTTTTACAAAAATAGATAATTTGAATGAAAAAAATTTTAAAAACTAATTTAATCGCAGTGCAAATTCATGCACCAAAGTATGTGCAAATTATTAAAATAATATGTCTTGTTCAGATTATTAATTAACATTTAAATACCCAGCAAGGGGAAAAAATGAGTCCCCGTTTCCTCTCCGCTTCTCCCCTCAACCTAGGGTTTCTTTTAGGTCTCCTTAGGTTTTAGGTCTGTGGCGACGACGGTTTATCTGGGTTTTCTTCTCATCCCCTATGAGTTTCATCCATTTTTTTATGGTTCCTCACGCGATCTGCGTGTCTTTAGTGTTTGTTTGAGTCTTTGGTAGGGTTTGTGTTTCGTTCTTTTGGGGGTTATTCTTGTGCCACACGCTCTGTTCTATTTAGGGTTTGTGATCGTATCCATTTTTTTCTTTTTTCCTTTTCCCGTCACTAGTGTCAATCTCCCCTGTCTGGTCAGTCGGTTGTGTTTCGTCTCCTATTAGCGTCGTGTCTCTACCTCTTTTCAATAGTCTCTGTGTCTTTTTTCTTTTCTGTGTTGTTTCCATTGTGTGCAGGATTGGACCTGTTTCGGTTTGTCGGGTTCTCTGGGTTGCGGTGTATCTGGATTTCTGCGTGCGCTCCTAATCCTGCCTAGGGGTTTTTTTTATCTATATGCTGTGTTTATAGAATCAGGGGTACAGCAGGATCGGATTCGGATGAATCCCCAGGAGGAACGGGTAGAGGAGGTGCTGAGTGAGGACGAAGAGGAGGTACTTGAGTTGGAGGAGGTAACGGCACCACAGGAGGCACAGGACCGCTGGTGCCTTCTGGCCAGAGTGTTGGGTTCAAAACATGTTAATCCGCAGGCTTTCTCCACTTTAATGGGGAAAGTTTGGAACCCAAAGAAAGGGATTGAAGTGGAGCAGCTGGGGCGAAACTTATTTTTTTTTAGTCTGTTCAGCCGGCGGGATAGACAGGAAGTGCTCACCCTGGTATTTTGATAAAAGAGTGGTGGTGCTGAAGGCTATTACGGGCGATAAAGTTATGTCACAAGTGGAGCTCAATGAAGTCCCCATTTAGGTGCAGGTGTGCAATATTCCCCTGAATCAATGTACTCGCAACAATGTCATCAGTATTGCATCTCGAGCTGGGGTGTTTTTGCAGTTCGATGAGAAGGGGGAGAAAGGATGGGGAAAATTCGTCAGGGTGAGAGTGAATATGGGTGTGGATAAACCCATTCGGAAGTCACTGATGATCCGTACGGGGAAGGGGGATAAGGTCGAGATTTTATACCGATATGAGGGGCTCCCTAATTTTTGCTACTTATGTGGTAGATTGGATCACCAGTTGAAGGACTATGACAGACGCACGGAGGATTCTGATGAAGAGGAGCAGGTTAACTACGGGGAATGGCTGCGTGCCTCACCGCGCAAACCGTTCCGGCTGAAGGTTGAGGGGAGGACGAGGGAACCTGATGGGACGAAACCTGATAAGGTGAACCCTGTGAAGCGGCAGTTACAGTTGGAGAAAGCAGATGAGCTCGTAATTGGTTCCTGTGTCAAAGAAAACCTGACTAACACCCTCCAACAGATGCTTGTTCTTGGGGGGAGTGCAACATCGACAGTAGAAACTTCCCCTATTTTATCTACGACGCCACCTGTGCAGCCGAGTAATGGGACTGGGGACAAGGTACCTTTGGAAAGAGCTGAGGATGTGAGGCCACCGAATATCTCTGAGCAGACCCTGTAGCCTATGGCTCCAGCACCGGCCCCGTTGGAGAATGCAGTCATGCCTTCTTTCTCTATAGGCGCATTTGCGGAGGGTAAGAAGATAGGTGGGAAGCGACCCAATGCCAAGGACAGGGGACAATTGCTGAATGTATCTAGGCTAGCAGTGCAGAAAAGGGAAATGCAGCAACTGCGGGCTCGGGCGAGGAATGGTCAGATGACACCCATGTGGCCGAGGCACAGAAGGACAGTGAGTCAACTCCTTTGGAAAGGCTAGAATGTGCGCAACAACTACCAAAAGGAACTAGATGGAAGAGGCTAGCCCGAAAAGAGATTGGAGAACATCGGCCTGCCATACACAAGGAAGAGCTCAGCAAGCGCAAGGAATGTATGGTTGAAGGGGAGGAGATGGAGTAGGAGGGTTGTGGCAAGAGAGCGAAGGGAGAGGATTTTGTCTCGGTGACTGAATATCCGGAGGGAGTGGCGGAGACTGCGGAGCAGTCCCACCGGGCGCAATGAGAATCCTTTCGTGGAACTGTCGTGGGCTTGGGAATCCACGAGCAGAAAACAACCTGGTCAAGCAAGTCCAGCTTGACTCTCCCAACCTAGTCTTCCTATCTGAAACTAGATTGAAGACTCAACAAGTTGCTAGATTAAATAATAGATTACGATTCCAGAATATGTTAGTAGTAGACTGTGAGGGAACAGGAAATAAGAGAAGGGGTGGCTTGGCATTGTTCTGGAAAGATTTATGGGATGTCTCTCTATACGGCATGTCGATACATCATATTGATGTAAGGGTTCAGTTTCACACTGATGAGGATACAGAGTGGCGGCTCACAGGTATTTACGGTTGGCCAGAATCTCAGAATAAGTGTCGTACATGGGACCTTATGAGACACCTGAAGCTCTAACATGACCTACCTTGGCTCTTGTTGGGGGATTTTAATGAAATCCTATACTCTTTTGAAAAGGAGGGTGGAAGAGTAAGGGATTACAGATGTATGGAAGCTTGTAATGATGTCATCGCAGCATGTGAACTGAAGGATCTGGAGTATGTTGGGAATATGTTTACTTGGAACAATGGCCAAGACGCACCTGGACATATACGAGAGAGATTGGACCGAGGCTTGGTGACGCAAAGCTGGAAGATTTTATTCCCCGATAATGTCATAATAAACATCCCATGGCATTTCTCGGATCATTCTCCTCTCCTATTGAGAAGTAGAACTAGGTGGCGGGAGGGAAATGGGCAACGTGCACGGCCGTTTCGCTTTGAGAAGATATGGTTGCAAGAGGAATCTTTCCAGCATGAGGTGCAAACCTCATGGGAGCTATCTACTGTGATGACCGTTGCCAATGCCATAGATAGCCGACTAAATTTCTGCAGCAATCGGTTTTCCTCTTGGGGTGATTCACATTTTGGTTTCGTCAACAAGCAACTCAAGTTATAAAGGGAGAAGTTGAAGGCCCTCCAAGCACAGGAACCCACAAATGCAAATTTGGGAGAATTGCAGTAGGTTTACGAAGATATTAACTCGTTGATTCGGCGTGAAGAGAACATGTGGGCGCAGCGATCCAGAGCTTCATAGCTTAAAGAGGGTGATCGCAATCCTAGTTTTTTCAATGGCAAGGCATCCCAAAGGAAATCCCATAATCGGATAAAGAAAATTAAAGATCAAGGAGGAGTGTGGCAGACTCGAACACATGCAGTAGAGGGTGTCTTGGTGGATTATTTTCGTGAGTTATACACGTCAGTAGCCTGCTCTGGTGTGGAGACGATCCTAAATTGCATTGAACCAAAAGTGACTGATTTCATGAACAGTGACCTGACCTGAGAGTTCACTAGGAGGGAGATTGAGCAAGCGTTGAAACAGATGCACCCAACCAAAGCACCCGGCCCGGACGGTATGCCAGCCCTATTCTATCAACAATTCTGGAACATACTAGGTAATGATATCGTTTTGATTGTCCTTTATTTTCTTTCTAGTGGTGTCAGCTTCTCTAGTTTTAATTCTACTTTCATTGTCCTTATTCCTAAAGTGTCGAGTCCTGAGTCATGTCAACAATACCGCCCTATAAGTCTATGTAATGTCTTTTACAAAATTATCTCTAAAGTTTTGTGCAACCGACTTAAGGTCATCCTTCCTGAAATCATTAGCCCAAATCAGAGTGCTTTCGTCCCGGGGCGGTTTATTACTGATAATGCCCTATTAGCTTTTGAGATTTTTCACCATATGAGGAAGAAGCGGAAAGGTAGGAGAGGTATTTTTGGTCTAAAGATGGATATGAGTAAAGCCTATGATCGAGTGGAGTGGCACTATTTAGAGCAAATGATGAGAAAATTGGGCTTCTGTGAGAGATGGATTTCTTTGATCATGAATTGCATAACCTCTGTATCTTATTCTATCTTGATTAATGGTGTGCCTAGTGACAGATTCCAACCAACTCGGGGACTACGACAGGGGGACGCCCTTTCCCCATATCTGTTCTTGATTTACGCGGAAGGATTCTCTGCTTTAATCAGAGATGCAGAGGTAAAGGGACTGATACATGGGGCCCAGATCGCACGACAAGCACCCTCCATCACTCACCTGTTCTTTGCTGACGATTGTATCCTCTTCTCACGGGCGACCCGCCAAGAGATTTGGATGTTGGGCCAAATTGTTCGAACCTATGAGAAGGCATCCGGCCAACGAACCAACTTTGACAAATCGGAGTTTTCCCTAAGCCGAAACATGACTGAAGAGTTTGCTATCAATATCCAAGAGTGGAAGGGGTTTAAGGCAGTGGACCGATTTCAGAAGTATTTGGGGATGCCAACAGTGATTGACCGATCAAAGAAGGCCATTTTCAGTGTTATCCGGGACCGAGTCTGCAAGAAGCTTTCGGGATGGAAGGAGAAAACACTCACTGCTGCGGGGAAGGAGGTATTAATTAAATCAGTTGCCCAGAGCATTCCCACTTATCTAATGAGCTGCTTTATGATACCTCAGGGCATCTGTGAGGAGATGGAGAGAGCAATGAGGAAGTTCTGGTGGGGTTATGAGGAGGACAGGAATGGCATTTGCTGGGTTGCTTGGCAGAAGCTGTGTCAATAAAAAAGGATGGGTGGATTGGGTTTCCGGAAGCTTGATGTTTTCAATTCTGCTATGCTTGGTAAGCAAGCTTGGCGACTAGCCCAAGATCCTGATTCTTGGTTGGCCCGAGTGTTAAAGGCAAAATATTATAGGCGGGTGGACTTCATGCATGCACCTACGGGTCATTGTCCGAGCTACACCTGGCGTAGCATCATGCGTGGGAGAGAGGTAATCCGGAAGGGAGCCACATGGGTTGTGGGCAACGGCGAACGAGTACGGATGTGGAAGGATAGATGGCTCGCCGGTAGTGTGGAAGTGCAGCCAGCCCTAGATGCGATTTGTATGGATGAAGACATGTGGGTATGCGAGCTAATTGATGCCGAGTCGGGTGAGTGGAACTGTCAGGCGATCCGAGCAACTTTCCAACCTGTAGTAGCACAGCAGATAATATCTATTCCTTTGAGTAGCCACTTGTCGGAGGATCTGTTCTCATGGGAGCCCACAAAAAATGGAGTATACTCTGTCAGAAGTGGCTACCATTTACTTGCCCAAGAGTCAATGGCAGTATCACCACTCAATCCTTGGTGGCAAAAGGTTTGGTCAATCACTACTCCACCCAAGATTCACAATTTCATTTGGCGGGTCTGTCTCGACGCTCTTGCTACAAAGGTAAATCTGCTGGCGAGAAATATGGGGGTCGATCCTTTATGTCCCCTCTGCTCTCAGGGTACCGAAACTGCTCTCCACTTATTTATGGAATGCGAGTGGGCCAAACAGATGGCAACGTGCTCATATCCACCTCCCCAATACTAATAACGCAACGTTGCTCCAAAGGCTGCAGGAGTTAGATAGTAACAATGATTGCTTACAATTTGGAAGGGTGTGCACCATTCTCTGGGCTATTTGGAAAGCACGCAACGAACGACTCTTCCAAGCAGTAGTGGGGAATCCTCAGGCCACAGCAGTTCGTGTCCTCAGCTTCCATCATGATTATGTACAAGCCCAGGAATCACCAGGCACTACAGGACCTACAGCTCATGTCGGAAGTCGACCCAAATGGCAGAGACCCCCACCAACATGGATTAAAGTCAACACTGACGCTGCGTGCGGCTCTGGTTTCACGGGAATGGGGGTGGTGGCACACAACAACGAGGGCAGAGTATTATTCGGTGCCACCAAGACACTGGCGGGAGAGGTTGCACCGGAGGCAGTTGAAGCTCTTGCTGGCGCGCTCGGGGTCCGTATGGCTTTTCATCGTGGGCTGACCAAGGTGATTTGGGAAACTGATTGTCTGGGACTTATCCAATGGCTCTCACGACCAGACCTACCGTGCAATCGTGTGGGCATGTTACTACAAGACATTCGTTCTATGGAGTCTTCCTTTCAGAGTTTTAAGTTTCAATATTCCAGTCGTTTCACGAATAATGTAGCGCATGCTTTAGCGCTTCTTGGAACTGAACCTGGTTTTATCAAACTTGGGAGGGATCTTTTCCCCTTGAGGTTGGACCTACTGTATTTTCAGAATCATTGGTTTGATTAATGCAATGATTTCGTGGTTCCTCAAAAAAAATAAAAAACCCAGCAAGGGGGAACTGAAATTTAGAGAGGGAGAGGGAAGAAGAAAGTTGAAAGCTTGGGAGCATATTTAGCATTATCCGACAGGACACAGACTCTGAAAAACTCACAGGTCATGGTTCGAACTGGAAATTAAATGTATGTGTGCCCTTTCGTCTAAAAGAGTTAGAAAGAAAAATCCTTTGCATGCTGTCCTGTGATTGGGACTGGGTTAAGGATTTCTGGTCAATTTTTTCTCAGGTTCTCCCACAACAGTTCTTTGCAGCGATGAATATACCGTACTGCCGTACTGGCTACCACTTAACTTTACTAGTCACCTGATTTCTCAAAAAAAAAAAAAATTTACTAGTCACCTGATTTTGAACAATAATGTGCATCCTGTGGCTTGGAAATTCTGGACATAGCACAGCTAGAGAATATTTGAGGATACAAAAATGGTCAGATAGTGGGCATCATATGGCAACCACCTGAAACATCTTGGGTGAAGCTGATTCCTGACTATACAGGTTAAAAGGAATGGGACTTCATCAGCTTGCCATAATATTGGCCATTGCTCTCCATTTCAAGAGTTAAAGGGACTGTTTGTGGGATTAACCAAAGCATGGGAATTGGGGTTTCGGTCTCTTGAAGTTGAGTTGGATGCTAAGGCAGTTATTGATAACTTACAGCAACAACAATGGTCAGCAAGGAGAGCATCCGCACAATTGTGAGCTAAGAGGCTAATCGCCGTGTTGATTGGCTAGCTGGGTTTGCCTTTACCCATCCCCTTGGTGTATACTGTATGTCTGTATCCCATCTAGTTCAAGCCCAGACAACTGTCTCTCTTTGTTCCATGATGATGTTTCAGAGGTGGCTACCACACGAAATGTTTGAAGTCTTGTGATGTTTACTTCCATCTCATTGATAAAACAAAAAAGAAAAAAAGAAAAAAAAAGGCTTGTTATAAAATTGGGGAAGATTTTCACTATTTGATGGAATAATACAAACTTGATCAAACTTGATCAAGGTAATAATACAACTTTGGTAATCATAATACACTTTTGATAATAATATGTAGAAGAGAATAATAAATTTAGATGGAAGGAGATTGGAAGAGAAGTGTATGGAATGAGAAGAGAGTGAAGTTTATAGTGGGTTGTAAGTGTATGAAAGTGAAGGAATGAAGGGGTATTTACAATTAGAAATGGGAGGATAAAAACAAATAAGTATGATTAATTTAAAATGATAAAATCAAATGGATGTTAGGTAAAGGAAGATGATATTAGGATTAGGACAAATGGAATTATGGAGGATAATTAGCCAAAGAGATAATTCCAAGTAGAAGTTTGGTGTATGGGTAAAGTATTTACTGGGGATAAATTCGGATATGGTAGAAATGAGTTTTATTGGATGGTAATAATGACATTCACCATAATTTATTTATAACACTCCCCCTTGAATGTCATTGCACCTTAGATAGAATACGCTTAGGAAGTACTGCCTCGTTAAAAACATTACCAAGAAAAACCCAGTAGGACAAAAACTTGGTGAAGGAAAAAAGAGTGCAGTGCGTATTCTACTCTCCCTGATTTTGGCATCCCTTGATATCTCGAATCCTCCATAAACCAATCCTCTTCATCAATTCTTCAAAAGTTGTAGTAGGAACTGATTTTGTAAATAAATCTGCCAGATGTCACTTGAATGATTCTTGATGTATCCTCCCTTCAATTGGGCAATGTAGCTAGCATTATCTTCATAAATCGTCGTTGGAACATCTTCCTCGCTAACTAATCCATATCAATCTTGACTATGATGCATCATCAATCTTAGCCAAGCACATTCTCGGCTAACTTCATGTATGAACACAATTCCTCCATTATTTGAAGAGGCAACAATGATACTTTGTTTTCTGGTCACAATGATACTTGATGTATCTGCCTGTGCTTTATTTGCAAAACCAACTAGATGCACCTTGGCCTCACAAGGTTAAAATAATTCCATATACCAAGATAATAGAATATGTATTTATATATTATATTCCAATATAAATACGTTAGAGCAAAGTTATATTTTGCAAATAAATTTATAGCAAAAACTTCAGGCTTTATGTTACTACCAAGATAAATTGCACTTAGATAGGGTACTTCAGGACCAATTTAATTCTTTATGAGATTTTTCATCATAGCACGGCATTTGGAAGCTTCTCCAGGAGTTCCAATAATATTTAAATTACAAAAACACATATGAATTATCAACATAAGCAAAAATAAATTCATGCACATACTTTATACTATGCACACGCAAATTGGTTTAAACCATCAATTTAACTTAATTTTGTATATTCCCGGGAATTAGTTGCTTCAAGCAACTTGAATCCTTCAGGGATTCTCTTATATACGTCATGATATATGGATCCATAGAAATATAGGCTGTAAGGGCATCTATTAGATGTGTTTCTAATTTTTCATATTATGCCAGATTTATCAAAAATAATTGCATCCACCACAAGAGAGTATATCTCCTTAATATCAAGTCGTTTGGGTAAAACCTTGTGCGATAAGTCGTGCTTTGAATTTCTCTATTATGATTTCCTTTTTGCACAAATACCCATTTTTCAATCGACTGGTTCTACACCATCTGGTGTACGGACTACAGGTCCGGAAAATATCTTGCTTCACTTGCGAGTCTAACACAGCCTTAATCATGTTTCTCAATTTGACCAATCATTCTACGCCTACATTGACCACTAGATGTAGGTTCATGATCCTCATTTTATTTAGCGCTATATTATAAATAAAACAAATATTCCGTCGACGGTTATTTCACGTCGGTTCCATCACATTCCTGACACTGTAATTGAGATCTCATCATTTTCATTTATTTCAGATACCTGTGTTACTTCTGGAACTTTATCAATTGTGTCAGAAGACCTCTTCTGGAGGACATTTAATATGAACCTCTACTGGAGGCCATCTTTTCTAACTGGGGCCATCTTATCTCTTTTGCTCCTTTCTCTCTATCGAGAATTTTGTTTTCTTTTGGAACCGAGTATATTCTACGCTTCTTGCGTACTTTAGATTCATTTGCATACTATTCTTGTTCTTCTGGAACATTAATTTGAACAGGAGCATTTGCAGCTGGTATACAAGATTTGGTCACTTTATGTGTCTGGCACTTGCATATCAATTTTCCTGCAAATGAATCATCTTTTGAACTTCAGGTTCACACTAATTTGTTTGAGGATCAACAACTATATATTGATAATATATTTCAATAATATCTTGATCCAGCTGCTTACTTTCTCCCCCTGATGTTGGGTAAACTCTATCGTCAAATTAACAAATCTCCAATCGTTAGTCAATGGTTTCAATTACTTTGTAATTGATGGAGATTTTTATACCCAACATCTATTCCCAACCTTCTTTAAGGACCATCTTTACTATGCTGTGATGGAGCATTATATACTGTATAACCAACGGTCCGAAGATGGGAGTTACTAGGTTCGTGACCATGAACCAATTAAATGGGGAGACCTTATGATAACTTGTTGGCTTGATGCACACAAGTGTTGCTGCATATAAAATACCATTTTCTCAAACAGTAATATTTCATTAACAATGGTCCTGCAATCAATTATCAATATTCCCCCAGATCTATTTGGGTTTATTTCCAATGATATACATTATCTATTGAAGAAATATACCAGCATTATCTAGACATATAGTCTAATAACATAAGTAGGGATATGTACCCGCAAGTGGCTTAATCATCAAAATAAGTACACACAATGCCAACTTGCGTCACACAATAGACCATCTAGTCGATGCATCGTAAAAATTACCTAGTTGGTCAACACGACGGATTTATTAGTCCGTGTACATGTCCCTGAATTATTTACAAACTTGCTGGTGATTCTAGGCCAATTTCATCCTAGGAAGGCCGTATAATTAATTTCGCAGCAAACAAACACGTGGAAATTCATTGATTGTAAAACTTCTGGTTTTTCAATGAATGACCAAATAAATTTCGCGCATCATTATTGACCTGGGATGGCCCATCCGGTCATGCCAAACAATAAGTCCATATACCAACTTCAAGTTGGTGCCAGCTTCAGGCTGCTATTTATGTGCCAACTTCAGGCTGGATATAATAACTTAGGAAAATTATTTACCAGCTTCTGGCTAGTGCATAGAAGTTATAAATCACATATCTATCTGCCAACTTCTAGTTGGTCTCAACTGCGGGCTGTGCAAACTGTGTATTTAAACACTTAAAATTGCTATCTTCAGGCTAGTGCATCCCAGCTTCTGGCTGGATATGGTAAGTTTTAATTACTCAATTGCTAGCTTCAGGCTGCAATACATGTGTCAATATTAGGCTTATTTCTGCCACTCATGTCGGAAAAGATCAGAATTATTGAGCAATAATTAAAGTAGTGGCAAACTTTTCCAAAAACAAAACCTCGAAGATTGAAAAACTTTGGAGTTTACTGACAAATAATGCAAAGTTTTTAATTACCGAAAAATCTTCTGGATCTTTTCGGAGACAGAAAAAGAGTCCACATTTGAAAAACTGACACCTAACTGTCTAATCTCAGACTATAAGAAGGGGAGGCGGTTGAGACAGGAAGATGCAGAAAACTCAGAAAACTCATCAAGACAAGAAAAATGCCTTCCCCAGCTACTATTTTCTTTGTTGAGGGTGCCTCTCTAGGAAGAAGGAATAGGTTAGCTTATAGCATGGTGAATGAGCAGCAAGAGGAATTACCGAATGATCTGGCGAGAATTCCACGTTTAGTGTTTGTTGATGAACTTTATTCATCTAGGTTCTTTGTAACTCCTATGGAAGAAACATTCTTCCTAGAGGACCAAAGCAATCTAAGGGCTTCCTTTTATGGCTCGGCTAACTCTATTATGTTTTTCATATCTAATAGACTACAGGAATTTCAGCTAGAGCCTTCATGTCAAATTTTAAATCAAAGCAGTTATTATCAGGTTTCCATGATGGCTCGGAGCGTCCCAAGGGTGACTGGGTTACCACCTACATGGCCTAAGGTACGACTTCTACTATGGAATTGCAGGGGTGTAGCAAGAAGGTCCCAAGATTTTGTGCGTACCTTAAGGGATCTGAAGAATCAGTACAAGCCCAACATGGTACTGATTACTGAGACTTTGTGGCAAGCAGGAGAAAATCATGGTGTAATCCCACTCCGTTTTCCTGCAACGAATCGGTTTAAGATACCTGGAGAAAACAACATGGGTGGTATGTGGTTCTCCTGGAACGACAGTGTTAGGGTCAACATCAACAACGAGGCTCAGAGTTTTAGAGTCAATGTTGTACCCAACAGATAAATATCTATATAAACTTATGTATGAGGACAATTCCTCTTTGAATGTTCTCCAGTTATGGATCCATTATGCAATAATATGCATATTTTCCCTTTGCTATTAAAACCTCATCCAGGGTCATAAGCACAATTAATTATACTGTCTTATTCGCTTCAGGGAATAGAGTAGAGTCAATTCAACAGGATCCATAATAATCTCTTTTATTACTGTAAATGGAGGTTTCTGTACTCTTCAAGAGTATTAGCTCTTCCAGAGCATAAATATATGATCTTCTAGATCATAGTAAAGCATGCGTTCTTCAGGAACATATTCAAACTTATGCTCTTCTGGAGCGTATTATTTTTTTTTTTTTATTTCGAGATTGTACTATCACATGTTATGTGAAATAGTTGACATCCACACATATAATTCTCCCCTTTGGATGTCAACTTGCATTGTCTTCAGGACAAATGCCTGAGCTATTATTCTAGAAACGATGATAAAATGCTGTAAAGTAAATAAATTAAAATAAAATAGCACATAATAATAAAACTGAAACATAAATTAAAATTATTCAATATATACTGGCTTGCACCTTCAGGGTAAGCAAGATAATAACAGTATCCATCATCGGATGGTCATACAATATCCACCTTCTGGTGGTCATAAAATATCCACCTTCTAGTGGTCATACAACATCTTTCTTCAATTTTCCTCAAAGATCTGCGGGATCTTTTGGCAGTAAGACATCCAGTCTTTGCTGTATATTCGCTTTTTATTGCGTCTGCCAGACAATTTGCATTTAAAATGCATTCAATGCCCATAACAAATTTCTTTCGGAAATTTTAAGGGCCTTCAATTAACATAATTCCAAAATTTAAATAAATAAAAGACTTAATTAAAAAATAAATAAACATGGGCCTTTTATAAATTAGCCCAGTCAAAAATAAATAACCGAAAATTAAATACGATGGGCCTTATATGAGCCCAAGAATAACGTAAATGAAATTAAAGTGAGAATTAAATGCAATGAGCCTTTTATAAATTAGCCCAGTCAAAAATAAATAACCATGTAAATGAAAACGAGAAATTAAATATAATGGGCCTTTTCGTAGCCCAATAAATAACCAAAAATTAAAGGCAATGGGCCTTTTATGAGCCCATTTATAATTTAAATAAAAACATAAACATAAATTAAATACAAGCATAATAATAGATATAATATACACCTACTCGATAAATCTTTCGGCAAGAATAATGGCATAACAATAAAGAATATATAATATATATATGCTTACTCGATAAATCTTTCAGCAATAATAATAGCATAATAATAAAGAATATATAACATATATAGAAAGGATGAAAGTAGTAATAAGAAAAGTTTTAGAAATAAATACCTTAATAGAGTAGAGACTCGTGCTGATAACGTGTTATAAAATTGGGGAAGATTTTCACTATTTGAT
>JAKUCV010006883.1:0-45522 GCA_028386065.3 Turnera subulata | reverse complement strand
CTGAACTTTATACATATGAAGATTGATGATGGGGAGACTAAATGGTTTCTTACCTGTGTGTACGCACCTCCCAAGCGAAGGGATAGGCCTGGCTTTTGGGAGGACCTAAAACTGCTTCGCCCTCGCTCTGAGCCTTGGTTGCTCATGGGCAACTTCAACTCTGTCTTTTTGGTTACCGAGAAACATGGTGGCAGGCTCCCAAATCTGTCACAGCTACGTGATTTTGCTGACTTTCTTATGGAAATGGAGCTCCTCGATCTTGGTTATAAGGGGAGTCAATTCACTTGGCACAACAGTCGAACGGGTGCTGATGCCATCTCTTCACGCATTGACCGCGGAGTTGCTAGCCTCTCTTGGCGTCTCTGCATCCCCTCGGCTAGTATCATCCATGATTGCTTACTTGGTTCTGATCACAGACCACTTTGCCTTGTTTTCTCTGAAAGTCTGCATAAAAACAGAAGGCTATTCTGGTTTGAAAGTAGATGGCTTGAGGACCCTCATTGTTCTGATTTGGTATCTAGTGGTTGGAATGTTGTTACCCATGGGTCTACTCAGAGGAGGACATGCTTTAAATTGAAGAACACACGACGTCGCCTCAAAGCTTGGTTTTGGAAGAAAGATATAAATGCTCGACGTCAAATCGCCTCTATACAGCACTCTCTCAATGCTTTGCATGATCTAAGTTACACTGAGGAGGTGAGAAAAGAGGAGAAACGACTTGTTGACAAATTGGAAGAGGCATGGCGTCTTGAAGAACTTTACTGGCAGCAACGGTCCCGGGTTAACTGGCTCCACCATGCATCGACGGTGCAACGTCGCCAACGTAATAAGCTGTGTAAGCTATGGAATTCGGAGGGCACCAGTTTTGAGGAGCGTGATGATATTGAACGAGAAGTTGTTGGTTATTTTCAAACTTTATATGATTCTGAATGCCCAACCATCTCTGCTGACCTTCCCGAATTCATTCCTCAACTTGTCTCTCAGGAGATGAACATGGCCTTGCTCAAACCAGTTACTGCAGATGAGATCAAGGTAGCTACTTTTTCGATGGGTTCCTTAAAAGCTCCTGGCCCTGATGGCTTTCAGGGCTTATTCTACCAGAAATTTTGGCACCTTCTAAAGCCTGACTTAATTGCTGTAGTGCGCTCCATCTTCAATTCGGGTCTCCTCATGCATGAGCTGAACCAAACCTTTATTACATTAATGCCAAAGGTCTCCCACCCTGAACAAATATCGCACTACAGGCCAATAGGGTTATGTAACTACCTGTACAAAATCATTGCAAAGGTCTGTGTAAATCGCCTGAAGCCATTTCTTGGTGATATGATTCTGAACACACAGGCTGCTTTCATCCCAGATAGATGTGTTCAAGATAACATCTGTATTGCGCATGAGGCCTTTCATACTTTGAAATGCCAAAAGAAAGGAACTAAGTACAATATGATACTAAAGCTTGATGTATCCAAAGCCTATGATAGGCTGGAATGGAATTTTCTCAAAACCGTGCTTTTGGCTTTTGGCTTTTCTGAGCGGTGGGTATCCATGATGATGCTATTTGTTTCCAAGGTTTCATATCGTGTCCTTATTAATGGATCACCATCTTGTACAATCATTCCTCGAAGGGGGTGACCCCCTTTCCCCGTACTTATTCATTTTGGCCTCGGAATGCCTTGCTTACACTCTCAAGGCCGCAAATGCTTCGGGGAAAATTATGGGTTTTAAGCTAAATCGTTTCTGTCCCACACTTACCCATGTGTTCTAAGCGGATGGCACATTAATTTTTGGCACTACTTCTCCACAAGAAGCCTTTTGTCACAAAGAATTGATTGGTATGTATAGCCAAATCTCGGGCCAACATATCAACTTTGACAAAAGTTTCATCTCTTTCAGCCAAAATACCCCGCAGGCCTTGCAACATGCAATCAGCTCTTGTTTGTGTATTAATATCGCATCATGCGATAGTATCTACCTCGGACTTCCAACCTTTTGGGGTCGATCTAAGACACATGCTGTTCGTTTCCTTGAGGATCGAATCAAAAAGAAAATTGATACATGGAAACATTGCTTGCTCTCCCAGGCTGGACATGAGGTTATGATTAAATCAGTTCTCACAGCCATACCAACCTATATAATGGCACTCGTCAAGCTGCCCCAAGCCTCCATTCTGCGGATTCAAAGTCTTATTAGCAATTTTTTCTGGGCTCAAGATTGCCACAACTCAAAGATCCACTGGGTGAGCTGGGCCACAGTGTCTCTGCCAAAAGCACTGGGTGGACTAGGGGTACGGAGGTTGGATGACTTTAACCTGGCCTTAATTGCTCGACAGGTATGGAGGCTCTATGAAAACCCTTCTTCACTTTGGGGGTATATTCGTAAGGGTAAATACTTCTCCCGCGGGAATATCTGGAATGCATCCATAGGTTCCAAGGCATCTTGGCTATGGTCTAGCCCACTCTGTGGTAGGGATTTCCTCCATGATGGACTTTGTTGGGACATAGGAGATGGAAGGTCGGTTAATATTTGGACCGACCGATGGCTGCCGGACATGCCTTTTCATATCTCAAGCCTGCCTCCATTTGCTCAGCTGGATAGGGCTGTAAATTCTTTATTGTTCTCTGATGGAAGACGATGGAATGTTGAGGCCCTTAGGAACCTCTTTTCTGGCCATGAGGCTGAACTTATTCTGCGTATTGCACCGGCTCCTGGGGTCAATGATAAACTAATCTGGCACCATCACCCTACTGGTGATTACTCTGTTCGTGCTGGATACCGTGCCCTGGTTGCCCAACATCCTTTCCATGGTTCCCTCCACTCTTCATTTGTCATCCTTGAGGCCGCACGGAAGTTCATTTGGAAGCTGGACATTCAGCCTAAGATCGCCCACTTCCTTTGGCGTCTACTCCACAATGCCCTTGTAACCAATGCAAATCTGGTTAGAAGAGGTATGTCGATCGATCCTACTTGCTCTATTTGTGGTTTAGAGGATGAGTCTACTGAGCACCTCCTATTCTTCTGCAATCATTCTCAAGCTACATGGTTTGGTTCCCCTTTGGGTTACCGACCCCACAAGCCAGGGTTTCCGGGCTTTGCACAATGGTGGGAAAAATGGTTGGAGGATTTTGACTGGGCTGAAGGGCGGGTTGTACTGAAAACTGTTGCTATTTATTGCTGGCAATTATGGATCACACGTAACTCCTATGTTTTTGATGGGCAACAGCCATTGCCTACTCGCACCATTTTGATGGCGCAACGCCAGCTTGCCGAGTTAAGCGGTGGGCGTCTTCTTGTCGTGGTCAATATCAACCCCCCGGTTGATCTTTCGACATCCGGGAACCTTGGATGGAAACTGCCAAACCTGGGATACACAAAGATCAACTGTGATGCTTCCTTTGTTTCCCCTTCTTCATATGCAGGGATTGGTGTTGTTTGCCGAGATACAGCTGGCAAGATGATCGATGGCCTGGAGCTACGGGTCAAATGCTCCTCTGTGCTTGCGGCCGAAGTTATGGCTGTTAGGGAATCTGTCTTACTAGCCCTTGCTAGAGGATATTCTAATGTCCAACTAGAGACTGATTCAAGCATTGTGTACCATGGGGTTAAGGATTCTTCATATATTCCTTCCCAGATTAGGGCCTTGGTTGTTGATATCCAGCGTTGTATTTCTGCAAACAACTTTCATATTTTGCTATGTAAATGTTCTGCTAATGCTGTAGCAGAGTGGGTTTCAAAGGCTGCAAGGCGGACGCAATGCCCTCCTCACTGGGTATATGCTCCACTGTCACAGCGAGCCTCTCTTTTGTATCAGGATATTATTCCCACTCCTTAATGATATTCCTACTTATTGATCAAAAAAACAAAAAAAAAACAAAAATCCAATCCAACTACCTGCCAAATTTCAGATTTTTCAGAGAATTGGAAGTCTGACTTTTTATTTTTGGAACAATTAAAATCTCGTAAATCAGAAAAAATGGAATTCTTGATTTTTGAATTTTGAGCTGAAATTTTGTACACACACCAATAAAAATCCAATCCAACTACCTGAAAAATTTCAAATTTTTCTGAGAAGTGGAAGTCGGACTTTTTATTTTTGGAATAATTAAAATCCCGTAAATCTGAAAAAATGGAAAAGCACCTCAGATGACCTCAAAATGTCCGAGGAAGGCATCCAAAAATCCTTATAAATCAACCCCACTTTTTTGGAATCATCTTAGGTAGTATTTGGCATGGTGGATTTGGAGATTGCTCAATGGTGCGCCATTGGAGCGTTATTGGGGCGCCATTGGTGCGATATTGGTGCGATTTTTGAGTTTTCAGCTGAAATTTTGATTTTTGAGTTTTGATCTGAATTTTTGTACACACAAGAATAAAAATCCAGTCCAACTACCTGCAAAATTTCAGATTTGTCTGAGATGTGGAAGTCCGATATTTTATTTTTGGAACAATTAAAATCCCGTAAATCGGGAAAAATGGAAAAGCACCTTAGATGAGCTCAAAATGTCCGGGGAAGGCATCCAAAAATCCATATAAATCTTCCCCATATTTGTGGAATCATCTTAGGTAGCATTTGACATGGTAGATTTGGAGATTGCTCTTACGCATTGGTTCACTGGGCCATTGGTGCGCCATTGATGCGCTATTGGGGCGCTATTGGTGCGCCATTAGGGCGCCATTGGAGCGATTTTTGAGTTTTGAGCTGAAACTTCGATTTTTGAATTTTGAGCTGAACTTTCATACACACACCAATAAAAATCCAACCCAACCACCTGTCAAATTTCAGATTTTTCTGAGATGTGGAAATCCAACTTTTTATTTTTTGAACAATTAAAATCCCATAAACCAGAAAAAAATGGAATTTTTGATTTTTGAATTTTGAGCTTAAATTTTGTACACACACCAAAAAAAATCCATTCCAACTACCTGCAAAATTTTCAATTTTTCTGAGATGTGGAAGTCAAACTTTTTATTTTTGGAACAATTAAAATCCCGTAAATCGGAAAAAATGGAAAAGCACCTCAGATGAGCTCAAAATGTCCGAGGAAGGAATCCAAAAATCCTTGTAAATCATCCCCATTTTTGTGGAATCATCTTAGGTAGCATTTGACATGGTGGATTTGGAGATTGCTCATTGGTGCGCTATAGATGCGATTTTTGAGTTTTGAGCTGAAATTTTGATTTTTGAGTTTTGAGCTGAAAAATTGTACACACACGAATAAAAATCCAGTCCAACTACCTGCAAAATTTCAGATTTTTATGAGAAGTGGAAGTTCAATTTTTTAAATTTTGGAACAATTAAAATCACGTAAATCGGGAAAAATGGAAAAGCACCTCAGATGACCTCAAAATGTCCTGGGAAGGCAACCAAAAATCCTTATAAATCGTCCCCATATTTGTGGAAACTTCTTAGGTAGCATTTGACACGGTGGATTAGGAGATTGCTCTTATGCATTGGTTCACTGGGCCATTGGTGCGCTATTGGGGCGCCATTGGTGTGCCATTGGTGCGCTATTGGGGCGCTATTGGTGCGCCATTGGTGCGCCACTGATGCAATTTTTGAGTTTTGAGCTTAAATTTTGTACACACACCAATAAATATCCAATTCAACTACATGTAAAATTTCAGATTTTTCTGAGATGTGGAAGTCCGACTTTTTATTTTTGGAACAATTTAAATCCCGTAAATCGGGAAAAATGGAAAAGCACCTCAAAATGTCCGGGGAAGGCATTCAAAAATCCTTATTAATCATCCCCACTTTTTTGGAATCATCTTAGGTAGCATTTGACGTGGTGAATTTGGAGATTCTTCTTATGCATTGGTTCACTGGGCCATTGGTGCTCTATTGGGGCGCCATTGGGTCGCTATTCGTGCGCCATTGGTGCTATTTTTTAGTTTTGAGCTGAAATTTTGATTTCGGTGTTTTGTTCTGGAATTTTGTAAAAACACCAATAAAAATTCAATCCAACTACCTGCAAAATTTCAGATTTTTCTGAGATATGGAAGTCTGACTTTTTATTTTTGGAACAATTAAAATCAAGTAAATCGGAAAAAATGGAAAAGCACCCAGATGAGCTCAAAATGTCCGAGGAAGGCATCCAAAAATCCTAGTAAATCAACCCCATATTTGTGGAATCATCTTAGGGAGCATTTGACATGGTGTATTTGGAGATTGATCATTGGTGCGCTATTGATGCGATTTTTGAGTTTTGAGATGAAATTTTGATTTTTGAGTTTTGAGTTGAAATTTTGTACACACGAGAAGCAAAATCCAGTCCAACTACCTGCAAAATTTTAGACTTTTCTGAGATGTGAAAGTCCGAATTTTTATTTTTTGAACAATTAAAATCCCGTAAATCGGGAAAAATGGAAAAGCACCTTAAATGAGCTCAAAATGTCCGGGGAAGGCATCCAAAAATCCTTATAAATCACCCCCATATTTGTGGAATCATCTTAGGTAGCATTTGACATGGTGGTTTTGGAGATTGCTCTTATGCATTGGTTCACTGGGCCATTGGTGCGCTATTGGGGCGTCAATGGTGCGCTATTGAGGCGCCATTGGTGCGCTATTGGTGCACCATTGGTGCGATTTTTGAGTTTTGAGCTGAAATTTTGATTTTTCAGTTTTGAGCTGAAATTTTTTACACTCTGGAATAAAAACCCCGTCCAACTACCTGTAAAATTTCAGATTTTTCTGTGATGTGGAAGTCCAACCTTTTATTTTTGCAACAATTAAATTCCCGTAAATCATGACAAATGGAAAAGCACCCTAGATGAGCTCAAAATGTCCGGGGAAGGCTTCCAAAAATCCTTATAAATCGTCCCCATATTTGTGGAATCATCTTAGGTAGCATTTGACATGGTGGATTTGGAGATTGCTCTTATGCATTGGTTCACTATGCCATTGGTGCGCTATTGGGGCGCCATTGGTGCGATTTTTGAGGTTTGAACTTAAATTTTGTACACACACCAATAAAAATCCAACCCAACTACCTGCAAAATTTCTGATTTTTTTGAGAAGTGGAAGTCTGACTTTTTATTTTTGGAACAATTTAAATCCCGTAAATCGGGAAAAATGGAAAAGCACCTCAGATGAGCTCAATATGTCCGAGGAAGGCAACCAAAAATCCTTATAAATCATCCCCATATTTGTGAAATCGTCTTAGGTCGCATTTGACATGGTCGATTTGGAGATTGCTCATTGGTGCGCTATTGGTGCGATTTTTGTGTTTTGAGCTGAAATTTTGATTTTTGAGTTTGGAGCTGAAATTCTGTACACACACGATAAAAAATCCACTTCAACTACCTGCAAAATTTCAGATTTTTCTAAGATGTGGAAGTCCAACTTTTAGTTTTTGGAACAATTAAAATCTTGAAATCGAGAAAAATGGAAAAGCTCCTCCGAGGAGCTCAAAATGTCCGGGGAAGTCATCCAAAAATCCTTATAAATCATCCCCACATTTGTGGAATCTTCTTAGGTAGCATTGGACATGATGGATTTGGAGACTGCTCTTATGCATTGGTTCACTGGGCCATTGGTGCGCTATTAGGGCACCATTGATGCGCTATTGGGGCGCTATTGGTACGCCATTGGGGCGCCGTTGTTGCACCATTGGTGCGATTTTTGAGTTTTGAGCTGAAATTTTGATTTTTGAGTTTTGTGCTGAAATTTTGTACACACACCAAAAAAATCCAATCCAATTACCTGCAAACTTTCAGATTTTTCTGAGAAGTGGAAGTTCGAGTTTTTATTTTTGGAACAATTAAAATCCCGTAAATCAGAAAAAATGGAAAAGCACCTTAGATGAGCTCAAAATGTCTGGGGAAGGCATCCAAAAATTCTTATAAATCGTCCCCATATTTGTGGAATTATCTTAGGTAGCATTTGACATGGTGGATTTGGAGATTGCTCTCATGCATTGGTTCACTGGGCCATTGGTTCGCTATTGGGGCGCCATTGATGCGCTAGTGGGGTGCTATTGGTACGCCATTGGGGCGCCGTTGGTGCGATTTTTGAGTTTTGAGCTGAAATTTAGGTTTATGAATTTTGAGCTGGAATTTTGTACACACACCAATAAAAATCCAAACCAACTACCTGCCAAATTTCAGATTTTTCTGAGATGTGGAAGTCCGGCTTTTTATTTTTGGAACAATTAAATTCCCGTAAATCAGAAAAAATGAAAATTTTTATTTTTAAATTTTGAGCTGAAATTTTGAACACACACCAATAAAAATTCAATCCAACTACCTGAAAAATTTCGGATATTTTATTTTTAGAACAATTAAAATCCTGTAAATCGAAAAAAAAATGGAAAAGCACCTCAGATGACCTCAAAATGTCCAAGGAAGCCATCCAAAAGTTATTATAAATCATTCCCATATTTTTGGAATCATCTTAGGTAGCATTTGACATGGTGGATTTGGAGATTGCTCATTGGTGCGCCATTGGTGCCCTATTGGGGCGCCATTGGTGCGATTTTTGAGTTTTGAGCTCAAATTTTGATTTTTGAGTTTTGCGCTGAAATTTTGTACACACACCAAAAAAAAATCGAATCCAACTACCGGAAACATTTCGGAATTTTCTGAGATGTGGAAGTTCGAGTTTTTATTTTTGGAACAATTAAAATCCCGTAAATCAGGAAAAATGGAAAAGCACCATAGAAGAGCTCAAAATGTCTGGGGAAGGGATCCAAAAATCCATATAAATCATCCCCATATTTTTGGAATCATCTTAGGTAGCATTTGACATGTTGGATTTGGAGATTGCTCTTATGCATTGGTTCGCTGGGCCATTGGTGCGCTATTGGGGCGCTATTGGTACGCCATTGCGGCGCCGTTGGTGCAATTTTTGGTTTTTGAGCTGAAATTTTGTCCACACACCAATAAAAATCCAATCCAACTACCTGCCAAATTTTAGATTTTTCTGAGATGTGGAAGTCCGACTTTTTATTATTGGAAAAAGTAAAATCCCGTAAATTAGAAAAATGTAAATTTTGATTTTTGAATTAAGAGCTGAAATCTTGCACACAAACGAATCAAAAACCAATCCAACTACCTGAAAAATATTCGATTTTTTTAAGATGTGGAAGTCGGATTTTTTATTTTTGGAACAATTAAAATCCTGTAAATCGAAAACAATGGAAAAGCACCTTAGATGAGCTCAAAATGCCGAGGAAGGCTTCCAAAAATTCTTATAAATCATCCCCATAGTGGTGGAATCATCTTAGGTAGCATTTGTCATGGTGGATTTGGAGATTGCTCATATGCATTGGTTCACAGGGCCATTGGGGCGCCAATGGTGCGCCATTGGTGCGCTATTGGGGCGCCACTGGTGCGATTTTTGAGTTTTGAGATGAAATTTTGATTTTTGAGTTTTTAGCTGAATTTTTTTTATGCAAAGCAATAAAAACCCAATCCAACTACCTGCAAAATTTCAGAACTTTCTGAGATGTGGAAGTCCGAGTTTTTGTTTTTGGAACAATTAAAATCCCGTAAATCGGGAAAAATGGAAACGCACCCCAGATCAGCTCAAAATGTCCGGGGAAGGCATCCAAAAATCCTTATAAATCATCCCCATATTTTTTGAATCATTTTAGGAAGCATTTGACATGGTGGATTAGGAGGTTGCTCAATGGTGCGCTATTGGTGCGATTTTTGAGTTTTGAGCTGAAATTTTGATTTTTGATTTTTGATTTTTGAGCTGAAATTTCGTACACACAGCAGTAAAAATCCAATCTAACTACCTGCCAAATTTCAGATTTTTCAGAGAAGTGGAAGTCCGGCTTTTTATTTATGGAACAATTAAAATCCCATAAATCAGAAAAAATAAAAATTTTCAAATTTGAATTTTGAGCTGAAATTTTGCACACACACCAATAAAAAGACAATCCAACTACCTCCAAAATTGCTAATTTTCCTGAGAAGTGGAAGTCGGACTTTTCATTTTTGGAACAATTAAAATCCCGTAAATCGGAAAAATAGAAAAGCAGTTCAACTACCTATTGGTGCGATTTTTGAGTTTAGAGCTGAAATTGTGGATTTCGAGATTTCTCATTGGTGCGCTATTGGTGCGATTTTTGAGTTTAGAGCTGAAATTTTGAGTTTTGCGTTTTGAGCTGAAAATTTATACACACAAGAATAAAAATCCAGTCCAACTACCTGCAAAATTTCAGAATTTTCTGAGATGTGGATGTCCGAGTTTTTATTTAGGGAACAATTAATATCCCGTAATTCGGAAAAAAGGAAAAGCACCTCAGATGAGCTCAAAATGTCCGAGAAAGGCATTCAAAACTCCTTGTAAATCATCCCCATATTTATGGAATCATTTTAGATAGCATTTGACGAGGTGGATTTGGAGATTGCTCATTGGTGCGCTACTGATGCGATTTTTGAGTTTTGAGCTGAAATTTTAATTTTTGAGTTTTGAGCTGAAATATTGTACACACAAGAATAAAAATCAAGTCCAACTACCAACAATATTTTAGACTTTTGTGAGAGATGGAAGTCCGATTTTTTATTTTTGGAACAATTAAAATCCCGTAAATCGGGAAAAATGGAAAAGCACCTTAGATGAGCTCAAAATGTCCGGGGAAGGCATCCAAAAATCCTTATAAATCATCGCCATAATTGCGGAATCATCTTAGGTAGCATTTGACATGGTGGATTTGGAGATTGCTCTTATGCATTGGTTCACTGGGCCATTGGTGCGCCATTGATGCGCTATTGGTGTGCCATAGGGGCGAGCTATTGGTGCGATTTTTGAGTTTTGAGCTGAAATTTTGATTTTAAAATTTTTGAGCTGAAATTTTGTACACACACCAAATTCAATCCAACTACCTGCCAAATTTCAAATTTTTCTGAGAATTGGAAGTCCGACTTTTTATTTTTGGAATAATTAAAATCCCGTAAATCAGAAAAAATGGAAATCTTGATTTTTAAGTTTTGAGCTGAAATATTGTACACACAAGAATAAATCCAGTCACACTACCTACAATATTTTAAACTTTTCTGAGATGTGGAAGTCCGAATTTTTATTTTTGGAACAATTAAAATCCCGTAAATCGGGAATAATGGAAAAGCACCTTAGATGAGCTCAAAATGTCCGGGGAAGGCATCCAAAAATCCTTATAAATCATCCCCATAATTGTGGAATCAATTTAGGTAGCATTTGACATGGTGGATCTGGAGATTTCTCTTATGTATTGGTTCACTGGGCCATTGGTGCGCCATTGATGCGCTATTGGGGCGCTATTGGTGTGCCCTTTGGGGCAAGCTATTGGTGCGATTTTTGAGTTTTGAGCTGAAATTTTGATTTTTGAACTTTGAGCTGAAATTTTTTACACACACCAACAAAAATCCAATCCAACTACCTGCCAAATTCCAGAATATTCTGAGAATCTGAAGTCCGACTTTTTATTTTTAGAACAATTAAAATCCCGTAAATCAGAAAAAATGGAAATCTTGATTTTTTGAATTTTGAGCTGAAATTTTGTACACACATCAATAAAAATCCAATCCAAATACCTGCAAAATTTTCAACTTTCCTGAGATGTGGAAGTCGTACTTTTTATTTTTGGAACAATTAAATTCCCGTAAATCGGGAAAAATGGAAAAGCACCTCAGATGACCTCAAAATGTCCGAGGAAGGCATCCAAAAAAATCCTTGTAAATCATCCCCATATTTTTGGAATCATCTTAGGTGGCATTTGACTTGGTGGATTTGGAGATTGTTCTTTGGTGCGCTATTGATGCGATTTTTTAGTTTTGAGCTGAAATTTTGATATTTGAGTTTTGAGCTGAAATTTTGTACACACAACAATAAAAATCCAATCCAACTATCTGCAAAATTTCAGATTTTTCTGAAATGTGGAAGTCCGACTTTTTATTTTTGGAACAATTTAAACCCCGTAAATCGGGAAAATTGGAAGAGCACCTCAGATGAGCTCAAAATGTCCGGGGAAGGCATTCAAAAATCCTTATTAATCATCCCCACTTTTTTGGAATCATTTTAGGTAGCATTTGACTTGGTGGATTTGGAGATTCCTCTTATGCAATGGTTCACTGGGTCCTTGGTGCGCTATTGGGGCGCCAATGGGGCGTTATTCGTGCGCCATTGGTGCGATTTTTGAGTTTTGATCTGAAATTTTGATTTTCGAGTTTTGTTCTGAAATTTTTTACAAAAACCAATAAAAATCTGTTCCAACTACCTGAAAAATTTCAGATTTTTCTGAGATGTGGAAGTCCGATTTTTTATTTTTGAAACAATCAAAATCCCGTAAATAAGGAAAAATGGAAAAGCACCTCAGAAGACCTCAAAATGTCCGGGGAAGGCATCCAAAAATCCATAAAAATCATCCCCATATTTTTGGAATCTTCTTAGGTAGCATTTGACATGGTGGATTTGGAGATTGCTCTTATGCATTGGTTCACTGGGCCATTGACGCGCCATTGGGGCGCCATTGGTGTGCCATTGATTCCCTATTGGGGCGCTATTGTTGCACCAATGGTGCGCCATTGGTGCGATTTTTGAGTTTTGAGCTTAAAGTTTGTACACACACCAATAAAAATCCAATCCAACTACCTGCAAAATTTTAAATTTTTTTGAGTTGCGGAAGTCCGACTTTTTATTTTTGGAACAATTAAAATCCGTAAATCGGGAAAAATGGAAAAGCACCTTAGATGAGCTCAAAATGTTCAGGGAAGGCATTCAAAAATCCTTATAAATCATCCCCATATTTGTGGAATCGTCTTAGGTAGCATTTGACATGGTGGATTTGGAGATTGCTCATTGGTGCGCTATTGATGCGATTTTTGAGTTTTGAGCTGAAATTTTGATTTTTGAGTTTTGAGCTGAAATATTGTACGCACAAGAATAATATTCCAGTCCAACTACCTACAAAATTTTAGACTTTTCTAAAAAGTGGAATTCCTACTTTTTATTTTTGGAATAATTAAAATCCCGTAAACCGGGAAAAATGGAAAAGCACCTTAGATGCGCTGAAAATGTCCGGGGAAGGCAACCAAAAATCCTTATAAATCATCCCCAAAATTGTGGAATCTTCTTAGGTAGCATTTTACATGGTGGATTTGGAGATTGCTCTTTTGCATTTGTTCACTGGCCCATTGGTGCGCCATTGATGCGCTACTGGGGCGCTATTGGTGTGCCATTGGGGCGAGCTATTGGTGCGATTTTTGAGTTTTGAGCTGAAATTTTGATTTTTAAATTTTGAGCTGAAATTTTGTACACACACCAACAAAAATCCAATCCAACTACCTGCAAAAGTTTAGAATTTTCTGAGATATGGAAGTCCGACTTTTTATTTTTGGAACAATTAAAATCCCGTAAATCGGAAAAAATGGGAAACCACCTCAGATGAGCTCAAAATGTCCGAGGAAGGCATCCAAAAAACCTTGTAAATTATCCCCATATTTGTGGAATCATCTTAGGTAGCATTTGACATGGTGGATTTGGAGATTGCTCAATGGTGCGCTATTGATGCGATTTTTGAGTTTTGAGCTGAAATTTTGATTTTTGAGTTTTGAGCTGAAATATTGTACGCACACGAATAAAAATCCAGTCCAACTACCTGCAAAATTTAAGATTTTTTTGAGAAGTGGAATTCCGACTTTTTAATTTTTGGAACAATCAAAATCACGTAAATCGGGAAAAATAGAAAAGCACCTCAGATGACCTCAAAATGTCCGGGGAAGGCATCCAAAAATTCTTATAAATCATCCCCATATTTGTGGAATCATCATAGGTAGAATTTGACATGGTGGATTTGTAGATTGCTCATTGGTGCGCTATTGATGCGATTTTTGAGTTTTGAGCTGAAATTTTAGTTTTTGAGTTTTGAGCTGAAATTTTGAACATACAAGAATAAAAATCCAGTCCAACTACCTACAAAATTTTAAACTTTTCTGAGATGTGGAAGTCCGACTTTTTATTTTTGGAACAGTTAAAATCCCATAATGGGGAAAAATGGGAAAGCACCATAGATGAGCTCAAAATGTCCTGGGAAGGCATCCGAAAATCCATATAAATCATCCCCATATTTGTGGAGTGATCTTAGGTAGCACTTGACATGGTGGATTTGGAGATTGCTCTTATGCATTGGTTCACTGGGCCACTGGTGCGCCATTGATGCGCTATTGGGGCGCTATTGGTGTGCCCTTTGGGGCGAGCTATTGGTGCGATTTTTGAGTTTTGAGCTGAAATTTTGATTTTTGAATTTTGAGCTGAAATTTTGTAAACACACCAACAAAAATCAAATCCAACTACCTGCCAAATTCGAGAATATTCTGAGAATCGGAAGTCCAATTTTTATTTTTAGAACAATTAAAATCCCGTAAATCAGAAAAAATGGAAATCTTGATTTTTTGAATTTTGTACACACATCAATAAAAATGCAATGCAACTGCCTGAAAAATTTCAGATTTTTCTGAGAAGTGGAAGTCAGACTTTTTATTTTTGGAACAATTAAAATCCCGTAAATCGGAAAAAATGGAAAAGCACCTCAGATGAGCTCAAAATGTCCGAGGAAGGCCTCCAAAAATCCTTGTAAATCATCCCCATATTTGTGGAATCATCTTTGGTAGCATATGACATGGTGGATTTGGAGAATGCTCGTTGGTGCGCTATTGATGCTATTTTTGAGTTTTGAGCTGAAATTTTGATTTTTGAGTTTTGAGCTGAAATACTGTACACACACGAATAAAAATTCAGTACAACTACCTACAAAATTTTAGATTTTTCTGAGATGTGGAAGTCCGATTTTTAAATTTTTGGAACAATTAAAATCACGTAAATCGGGAAAAATGGAAAAGCTCCTCAGACGACCTCAAAAAGTCTGGGGAAGGCTTCCAAAAATCTTTATAAATCATCCCCATATTTGTGGAATCATCTTAGGTAGCATTTGACGTGGTGGATTTGGAGATTGCTCTTATGCATTGGTTCACTGGGCCATTGGTGCGCTATTCGGGTGCCATTGGTGCGCCATTGATGCGCTATTGGGGTGCTATTGGGGCGCCATTGGTGCGATTTTTGAGTTTTGAGCATAACTTTTGTACCCACGCCATTAAAAATTCAAGCCAACTACCTGCAAAATTTCAGATTTTTCTGAGAAGTGCAAGTCCGACTTTTTATTTCTGGAACAATTAAAATACTGTAAATTTGGAAAAATGGAAAAGCGCCTCAGATGAGCTCAATATGTCCGAGGAAGGCATCCAAAAATCCCTATAAATCATCCCCATATTTTTGGAAACATCTTAGGTAGCATTTGACATGGTGGATTTGGAGATTGCTCATTGGTGCGCTACTGGGGCGCCATTGGTGCGCTATTGGTACGATTTTTGAGTTTTGAGATCAAATTTTGTACATACACCAATAAAAATCCAATCCAACTACCTGCAAAATTTTAGATTTTTATAAGACATGGAAGTCAGAATTTTTATTTTTGGAACAATTAAAATCCCTGGATCAGAAAAAATAGAAAAGGACCTCAGATGACCTCAAAATGTCAGAGGAAGGCATCCAAAAATCCTTATAAAACATCCCCTTATTTTTTGAATCATCTTAGGTAGCATTTGACATGGTGGAATTGGAGATTGCTCATTGGTGCGCAGAAATTTTTTGATTTTTAAGTTTTGAACTGAAATTTCGTACACACACGAATAAAAATCCAGTCGAACTACCTTCAAAATTTCAGATTTTTCGAGAAGTGGAAGTCCGACTTTTTATTTGTGGAACAATTAAAATCCCGTAAATCGGGAAAAATCCTTAAAAATCCTTATAAATCACCCCCATTTTTGTGGAATCATCATAGGTAGCATTTTACATGGTGGATTTGGAGATTGCTTTAATGCATTGGTTCACTGGGCCATTGGGGCGCTATAGAGGCGCCATTAGTGCGCCATTGATGCGCTATTGGGACGCTATTGGTGTGCCATTGGGGCGCCATTGGTGCGAATTTTGAGTTTTGAATTTTAAGCTGTAATTTTTTACACACACCAATAAAACTCCAATCCAACTACCTGCCAAATTTCAGATTTTTCTAAGATGTGGAAGTCCGATTTTTTACTTTTGGAACAATTGATATCCCGTAAATCAGAAAAAACTGAAAATTTTGATTTTTTAATTCTGAGCTGAAATTTTTTACACACACCAATAAAAATCCAATCCAACTACCTGAAAAATTTCAGATTTTTTTTAGATGTGGAAGTCGGACTTTTTATTTTTGGAACAATTAAAATCCTGTAAATCGGAAAAAATGTAAAAGCACCTCAGATGACCTCAAAATGTCCAAGGAACGCTTCCTAAAATCCTTATAAATCATCCCCATATTTGTGGAATCATCTTAGGTAGCATTTGACATGGTGGATTTGGAGATTGCTCATTGGTGCGCCCTTGGTGCGCTGTGGGTGCGATTTTTGAGTTTCGAGCTGAAATTTTTATATTTGAGTTTTGAGCTGAAAATTTGTACACACACGAATAAAACTCCAGTCCATCCTCCTGAAAAATTTCAGATTTTTCTGAGATATGGATGTCCGAGTTTTTATTTTTGGAACAATTAAAATCCCGTAAATCAGGAAAAATGGAAAAGCACCATAGAAGAGCTCAAAATGCCCGGGGAAGGCATCCAAAAATCCTTATAATTCATCCCCATATTTGTGGATTCATCTTAGGTAGCATTTGACCTGGTGGATTTGGAGATTGCTCTTATGCATTGGTTCATTAGGCCAGTGGCGCGCTACTGGGGCGCCGTTGGGGCGCCATTGATGCGCTATTGGGGCGCCATTGATGCGCTATTAGGGCGCTATTGGTGTGCCATTGGGCCGCCATTGGCGCGATTTTTGAGTTTTGAGCTGACATTTTGATTTTTGAGTTTTGAGCTGAAATTTTGTTCACACACCAATAAAAATCCAATCCAACTACCTGCCAAAATTTCAGATTTTTCTGAAATATGGAAGTCTGATTTTTTATTTTTGGAACAATTAAAATTCCGTAAAAAAAAAATGGAAATCCTGATTTTTGAATTTTGTGCTGAAATTTTGCATACACACCAATAAAAATCCAATCCAACTACCTGCAAAATTTGCGATTTTTTTTGAGATTTGGAAGTCAGATTTTTTATTACTTGAACAATTAAAATCCCATAACTCGGAAAAAATGCAAAAGCACCTCAGATGAGCTCAAAATGTCCGAGGAAGGCATCCAATCCAACTACCTAAAAAATTTCAGATTTTTCTAAGTTGTGGAAGTTCGGCTTTTTATTTTTGGAACAATTAAAATCCCGTAAATCGGAAAAAATGGGAAAGCACCTCAGATGACCTCAAAATGTCCGAAGAAGGCAGCCAAAAATCCTTATAAATCATCCCCATATTTGTGGAATCATCTTAGGTCGCATTTGACATGGTGGATCTGGAGATTGCTCAATGGTGCGCCATTGGGGCGCTATTGGTGCGATTTTTGAGTTTTGAGCTGAAATTTTAATTTTTAAGTTTTGAGCATAAATTTCGTACAAACATGAATAAAAATCCAGTCCTACTACCTGCAAAATTTCAGAGTTTTCTGAGAAGTGGAAGTCCGACTTTTTATTTTTGGAACAATTAAAATCCCGTAAATCGGGAAAAATGGAAATGCACCTCAGATGACCTCAAAATGTCCGAGGAAGGCTTCCAAAAATCCTTATAAATCATCCCCATATATATGGAATCATCTTAGGTAGCATTTGACATGGTGGATTTGGAGATTGCTCATTGGTGCGCCATTGGTGCGCTATTGATGCGATTTTTGAGTTTTGAGCTGAAATTTTGTACACACACGACTAAAAATCCAGACAACTACCTGCAAAATTTCAGATTTTTCTGAGACGTGGACGTCCGATTTTTAAATTTTTGGAACAATTAAAATCCTGTAAATCGGGAAAAATGGGAAAGCACCTCAAATGACCACAAAATGTTCGAGGAAGGCATCCAAAAATCCTTATAAATCATCCCCATATTTGTGGAATCGTCTTAGGTAGCATTTGACATGCTGGATTTGGAGAATTCTCATTTGTGCGCCATTGGTGCGCTATTGGGGCGCCACTGGTACGCTATTGGTGCGATTTTTGAGTTTTGAGCTGAAATTTTGATTTTTGAGTTTTAAGCTGAAATTTTGTACACACACGAATAAAATTCAAATCCTACTACCTGAAAAATTTCAGATGTTTCTGAGATGTGGAAGTCCAACTTTTTATTTTTGGAACAGTTAAAATCCTGTAAATCCAGAAAAATGGAAAAGGACCTTAGATGTGCTCAAAATGTTCGGGGAAGGCAATCAAAAATCCTTATAAATCATCCCCATATTTGTGGAAGCATCTTAGGTAGCATTTGACATGGTGGATTCGGAGATTGCTCATTGGTGCGCCATTGGTGCGCCACTGGTGCGCTATTGGTGCGATTTTTGAGTTTTGAGTTGAAATTTTGATTTTTGAGTTTTGAGCTTAAATTTTGTACACACACGAATAAAAATCCAGTTCTACTACCTGCAAAATTTCAGATTTTTCTAAGAAGTGGAAGTCCAATTTTTTATTTTTGGAACAATTAAAATCCCATAAATCGGGAAAAATGGAAAAACACTTCAGATGACCTCAAAATGTCCGAGGAAGGCATCCAAAAATCATTATAAATCATCCCCATATTTGTGGAATCTTCTTAGGTAGCATTTGACAAGGTGGATTTGGAGATTACTCATTGGTGCGTCAATGGTGCGCTATTGATGCGATTTTTGAGTTTTGAGCTGAAATTTTGATTTTTGAGTTTTGAGCGGAAGTTTTTTACGCACGAATAAAAATCCAGTCAACTACCTGAAATATTTCAGATTTTTCTGAGATGTGGAAGTCCGACTTTTTAATTTTTGGATCAATTAAAATCCTGTAAATCGGGAAAAATGGGAAAGCACCTCAAATGACCTCAAAATGTCCGAGGAAGGCATCCAAAAATCGTTTTAAATCATCCCCATATTAGTGGAATCATCTTAGGTTGAATTTGACATGGTGGATTTGGAGATTGCTCATTGGGGCGCCATTGGTGCGCTATTGGTGCGATTTTTGAGTTTTGAGCTGAAATTTTGATTTTCGAGCATAAATTTTGTACACACACTAATAAAAATGCAGTCCTACTACCTGAAAATTTTAGAATTTTCTGAGATGTGAAAGTCCAACTTTTTATGTTTGGAACAATTAAAATCCCGTTAATCGAGAAAAATGGAAAAGCACCTTAGATGAGCTCAAAATGTCCGGGGAAGGCATCCAAAAAACCTTAAAAATCAACATCATATTTGTGGAATCATCTTAGTTAGCATTTGACATGGTGGATTTGGAGATTACTCTTATGCATTGGTTCACAGGGCCATTGGGGCGCTATTGGGGCGCCATTGGGGCGCCACTGGTGCGCGATCGGTGTGCCAATGGTGCGATTTTTGAGTTTTGAGCTGAAATTTTCTACACACACCAATAAATCTCCAATCCAACTGCCTGCATAATTTCAGATTTTTCTGAGTTGTGGAAGTCCGGCTTTTTATTTTTGGAACAATTAAAATCCCGTAAATTGGAAAAAATGGAAAAACACCTCAGATGAGCTCAAAATGTCTGGGGAAGACATCCAAAAATCCTTATAAATCATCCCCATATTTGTGGAATCATCATAGGTAGCATTTTACATGGGGGATTTGGAGATTTCTCTTATGCATTGGTTCACTGGGCCATTGGTGCGCTGTATGGGCGCCAATGGTGCTCTATTGGGGCGCCATTGGTGCGATTTTTGAGTTTTGAGCTGAAATTTTAATTTTTGAGTTTTGAGCTAAAATTTTGTACACACATGAATAAAAATCCAGTACAACTACCTGAAAAATATCAGATTTCTCTGAGATGTGGAAGTCCGTGTTTATATTTATGGAACAAATAAAATCCCGTAAATTGGGAAAAATGCAAAAGCACCATAGATGAGCTCCAAATGTCCGGGAAAGGCTTCCAAAAATCCATATAAATCATTCCCATATTTTTGGAATCATCTTAGGTAGCATTTTACATGGTGGATTTGGAGAATGCTCATTGGTGCGCCATTGGTTTGTATTGGTGTGATTTTTCAGTTTTGAGCTGAAATTTTGATTTTTGAGTTTTGAGTTCAAATTTTGATTTTTGAGTTTTGAGCTGAAATTTTGTACACACACGAATAAAAATCCAGTCCTACTTCCAGTAAAATTTCAGATTTTGCGGAGATGTGGACGTCCAACTTTCTATATTTGGAACAATTAAAATAACGTAAATCGGGAAAAATGAAAAAGCAGCATAGATGTGCTCAAAATGTCCGGGGAAGGCATCCAAAAATCCTTATAAATCATCCCCATATTTTTTGAATCATCTCAGGTTGCATTTGACATGATGGATTCGGAGAATGCTCATTGGTGCGCCATTGGTGCGCTATTGGTGCGATTTTTGAGTTTTGAGCTGAAATTTTGATTTTTGAGTTTTGAGCATAAATTTCGTACAGACATGAATAAAAATCCAGTCCTATTACCTGCAAAATTTCAGAGTTTTCTGAGATGTGAAAGTCCGACTTTTTTTTTTGGAACAATTAAAATCCCGTAAACCGGGAAAAATGGAAATGCACCTCAGATGACCTCAAAATGTCCGAGGAAGGCATCCACAAATCCTTATAAGTCATCCCCATATTGTTGGAATCGTCTTAGGTAGCATTTGACATGGTGGATTTGGAGATTGCTCTTATGCATTGGTTCACTGGGCCATTGGTGCGCTATTAGGGCGCCACTGGGGCGCTATTGGTGCTATTTTTAAGTTTTGCGCTGAAATTTTAATTTTTTAGTTTTGAACTAAAATTTTGAACACACACCAATAAAATTTCAGTCCAACCACCTGCAAAATTTCAGATTTTTTTGGGATGTGGAAGTCCGACTTTTTATTTTTGGAACAATTAAAATCCCATAAATCGGGAAAAATGGAAAAACACTTCAGATGACCTCAAAATGTCCGAGGAAGTCGTCCAAAAATCAGTATAAATCATCCCCATATTTTTGAAATCATCTTAGGTAGCATTTGACATGGTGGACTTGGAGATTGCTCATTGGTGCGCCATTGGTGCGCTATTGATGCGATTTTTCAGTTTTGAGCTGAAATTTTGATTTTTGAGTTTTGAGCTGAAATTTTGTACACACACGAATAAAAATCAAGTCAACTACCTGCAAAATTTTAGATTTTTCTGAGAAGTGGAAGTCCGATTTTTAATTTTTGGAACAATTAAAATCCTGTAAATCGGGAAAATTTGGAAAGCACCTCAAATGACCTCAAAATGTCCGAGGAAGGCATCCAAAAATCGCTATAAATGATCTCCATACTAGTGGAATCATCTTAGGTAGCATTTGACATGGTGGAATTGGAGATTGCTCAATGGGGAGCCAATGGTGCACTATTGGTGCGATTTTTGAGTTTTGAGCTGAAATTTTGATTTTTGAGTTTTCAGCGTAAATTTTGTACACACACGAATAAAATTTCAGTCCTACTACCTGCAAAATTTCAGAGTTTTCTGAGATGTGGAAGTCCAATTTTTTATGTTTGGAACAATTAAAAACCTGTAAATCGAGAAAAATGGAAAAGCACCTTAGATGAGCTCAAAATGTTCGGGGAAGGCATCCAAAAATCCTTATAAATCATCCCCATAATTGTGGAATCGTCTTAAGTAGCATTTGACATGGTGGATTTGGAGATTGCTCTTATGCATTGGTTCACTAGGCCACTGGTGCGCTATTGGGGCGCCATTGGTGCGCGATTGGTGTGCCATTGGTGCGATTTTTGAATGTTGAGCTGAAATTTTCTACACACACCAATAAAAATCCAGTCCAACTACCTGCAAAATATCAGATTTTTATGAGTTGTGGAAGTCTGCGTTTTTATTTTTGGAACAATTAAAATCTCGTAAATCAGGAAAAATAGAAAAGCACCTCAGATGAGCTCAAAATGTCCGGGAAAGGCATCCAAAAATCCTTATAAATCATTCCAATATTTGTGGAATCATCTTAGGTAGCATTTGACATGGTGGATTTGGACATTGCTCATTGGGGCGTATTGGAGCGCCACTGGTGCGCTATTGGGGCGTATTGGAGCGCCACTGGTACGCTATTGGTGCGATTTTTGAGTTTTGAGCTGAAATTTTGTACACACACCAATAAAAATCCAGTCCTACTACCTGCAAAATTTTAGATTTTTCTGGGATGTGGAAGTCCAACTTTCTATATTTGGAATAATTAAAATCCCGTAAATCGGGAAAAGTGGAAAAGCACCTTAAATGAGCTCAAAATGTTCAGGGAAGGCATCCACAAATCCTTATAAATCATCCCCATACTTGTGGAATCATCTTAGGTAGCATTTGACATGGTGGATTTGGAGAATGATCATTGGTGGGCTAATGGGGCGCTAGTGATGCGATTTTTTAGTTTTGAGATGAAATTTTGATTTTTGAGTTTTGAGCTGAAATTTTGTACGCACACGAATAAAAATTTAGTCAACTACCTGAAAAATTTCAGTTTTTTCTGAGACATGGAAGTCCGATTTTTTAGTTTTTGGAACAATTAAAATCCCGTAGATCGGGAAAAATCGAAAAGCACCTTAGATGAGCTCAAAATGTCCGGGGAAGGCATCAGAAAATCCTTATAAATCATCCCTATATTTGTGGAATCATCATAGGTAGCATTTTACGTGGGGGATTTGGAGATTGCTCGTATGCATTGGTTCACTGGGCCATTGGTGCGCTATTGGGGCGCCATTGGTGCGATTTTTGAGTTTTGAGCTGAAATTTTTATTTTTTGAGTTTTGAGCTAAAACTTTGTACAAACACCAATAAAAATCCAATATAACTACCTGAAAAATTTCAGATTTTTATAAGATGTAGAAGTCCGATTTTTTGTTTTTTGTAACAATTAAAATTCCAAAAATTGGAAAAATTGGAAAAGCACCTCAGATGACCTCAAATTGTCCGGGGAGGGTATCCAAAAATCCTTATAAATCTTCCCCATATTTGTGGAATAATCATAGGTAGCATTTTACATGGTGGATTTGGAGATTGCTCTTATGCGTTGGTTCACCGGGCTATTGGTGCGCTATTGGGGCGCCATTGGGGCGCTATTGGCGCTATTTTTGAGTTTTGCGCTGAAATTTTAATTTTTTAGTTTTCAGCTAAAATTTTGAACACACACCAATAAAAATTCAGTCCAACTACCTGCAAAATTTCAGAGTTTTTTGGGTTGTGGAAGTCCGACTTTTTATTTTTAGAACAATTAAAATCCCGTAAATCGAGAAAAATGGAAAAACACCTCAGATGAGCTCAAAATGTCCGGTGAAGGCATCCAAAAATCCCTATAAATCATCCCCATATTTGTGGAATCGTCTTAGGTAGCATTTTACAGGGTGGAATTTGGAGATTGCTCTTAAGCATTGGTTCATTGGGCCATTGGTGCGCTATTGAGGCGCCATTGGGGCGCTATTTGTCACGACCCCGGAATCCTAGTGCGCATAGGAGTCCGGAATCCTAGTGTGCATAGGAGTTTGAGTTGGGTTGGGACACTACTTTGGTTGTTGGTAGGAATCCTATTGTGACTAGGAGTAGCTAACCTTGTTGTATTAGGATTGGGTTTGTGTGGGGGTTAAGTAAACCGAGTTTGTGTTGGACTAGGATTACTTAGCACTGTCAAACTAGGAGAGAGCCTTGCGGCACCTATATAAATAGGACGCGTGAGGGGGGGTTGTTGGGCGTGTATTATTGTTGATGGTTTATTAATAATAGTACCGAGTCTTCTCCCAATTATTTCTCTTGCTTTATTATTCTCTTTGTTCTCTCTTCGTTGTGTTTGCGTGTGGTAGGCTTACAAGTTAAGGGACGATCTTGCTTGTGCCGCACGGTGAGAGTGTGCATCCGCTGCGCCACACTCTTGGTCCGTGACAAGTGGTAGCGGAGCTTGACTTGCTGTTGGTGCCTTTTGTTCGCTGTTGGTGCGATTTGGTGCTGGTAGGTGTGCCAATTGTTTCGCGGGTGCAGATCTGGGCGTGCCTTTTGGTTCGCAGGTGCAGGTCTTGGCGCGCCTTTTTGCTCGACTGGGTGCGCTTTCTGGGTTCTGCTGGGCGCGCCTTTTTGCTCGACTGGGCGCGCCTTTTGGCTCGACTGGGCGCACTTTTTGGCGCGACTGGGCGCACTTTTTGGCTCGACTGGGCGCACTTTTTGGCGCGACTGGGCGCACTTTTTGTGCGATTGGGCTGCAGCAAGGCGGGTTGGTACGGAATCTTTTTTATATAAATTCACACGCACTCTTGAAGGTAATTTTGAGGCTTGGTTTTGTCTTGGAGTTGTTGAATCTTTTTGTTGCTGTTGGTCGACTTTTTCTGTGGTGTTGCCTTGTCGATATCTTTTCTGTGGGCTGTCTTGGTGCGGGCTGGAGGCGGGAATTGCTTGCTGGATGCGTGCAGGTGCTGCTGGTTTTGGCGTGAGACGGGCAGACTTGGTGTGACAGGAGGTAGGAATTGGTGCTGCGGGTTGCGCATCGACACTGGGCAGATTTAGTGCGGCTGGTTTGGGCAGGAACGAGGAGTGCGACTTCAAACAAAGGTACCTGGTTCTTTTGCTTCAAGAGGGGAAGGAGAATCAAGTGGTTTTATTTGTTTTTCCTGGTTGACTTTTGTTGGTGCTTGGACAAAGTGCAATCTTATTGTTGCGTTCTTTGCTGGCCGATTGGTGCATCTTGTGGAGAGGTGTAGATTGGCTTGGTGTTTGGACAGCGAGGTTTGTGGAGCTTTGGAGCAGACAAAGGTGACTAGGGTGGGTAGAGAAAGGATTCGAAGCTTTTACTTGAGTTTTCTTGGTGGTTTTCTGTGGCTTGATCACACTAGGTTGCTGAAATTGTTTGCGAGACCGTGGTGTTTTGTCGGGTGCTAGCTGATTACTGTGAGCGCTAGTGCGTTATTGGTGAGCTGATCAGGCGTGTTCTGGTGCAGTTGGGTGCTGGTGGTACACGTTGGACGATTGGTAGGCTGCTTGGCGTGGGCTGGTGCGCAGAATTGGCGGGGCTGCACACAATTGGCGCAGGTAGGCAATTTTGGGAGCAACTGTTGTTGGTGTGGAGTCAAGACAGGTTCCAAGGAGAAACTTGGTGGGGTTTGGCTTCAGGAGAAGGACTAGACTCAAGGGAACTTTCTTGGTGCTTGGAGACAAAGTGCACGGGTTGCTTGGCTTGGTTCTTGGTTGAATTGTGGAGACTCGTGGGAGTGCAATTGGAGAGAACTTTGGACAGCAAGGAGTGTGGATACTTTGTGAGCATCTAGGAGGGGATTTTTCCAGGTCAGACTTGGTTGCTGGAGCAAAATTGCGCGGGGAGTCCTTGGTGAATTGCGAGTGTGGAGAGCTTCGTTCGAAGTTGCACTTGGCAAGCTTGGACGGGTTGCGTGGGAATTTTGTGGCATACAGGAAGGCTGTTGTGGATTGACGCTGGACTGGAGAGTTGCTGTGATGGATTTTACGAAAATCCTGGACACACACAAACGACGGTTGGCGGGTGCGAATGCGACTCATTCTATGGATGGTGGACATGGTGTTGGGACGTTCATCAGTGCTGGGTGCGGGTTTGCATGGCAAGATGAGACGGACATTCATGGCTTATCCAGGATTGAGGGACCGTTGAGGGAGCGAGGTATAGTTCTTTCACGAGCCGATTTCGGGACAGAGATCGGGTGCTCTTCATTCACAAGGGACTGTGATGGTTCGGGTGGTGGAGAGGGTTCCAGCGAGGAATGCACAACGGGCAGAGTTGGCATGAAGCTTGGGGTACGGTGTAGATTCTTACATCGAGTGCGCGGGTACGCGGACGGACACGTTCTCGGGGTAGAGACGGGTTCAGCGACGTTGCTTGGAGCTATAGGATTACATGGTGAGCGACGGGATACAAGTACAAGGACGTTGCTTGGAGTCATGGGATTACATGATGAGCAGCGGGTTTCACTTGTTCAAGGTTGCGGGGATTGTAGCCGATGTTCAAGTGGGCATGCAAGTGATTGGGAACCGGATATGGCTGGGCATGAGTCATGGTTTGATCAGGAGCATGGATTTTGGTCGATGGCTCGTTGGCTTTGGCATTTCGAAGAGTGGAAGGATTTTCACAAAGCGAAGTGGAAGCGTGAACATCGGAAGCGACTATTCGAGGGTCGAGTAGCTGTGGTGCATCATCGGGTTGCAACGAGGGCGTTGCAAGATTAGGTGGTGGAGAATGTCACGACCCCGGAATCCTAGTGCGCATAGGAGTCCGGAATCCTAGTGTGCATAGGAGTTTGAGTTGGGTTGGGACACTACTTTGGTTGTTGGTAGGAATCCTATTGTGACTAGGAGTAGCTAACCTTGTTGTATTAGGATTGGGTTTGTGTGGGGGTTAAGTAAACCGAGTTTGTGTTGGACTAGGATTACTTAGCACTGTCAAACTAGGAGAGAGCCTTGCGGCACCTATATAAATAGGACGCGTGAGGGGGGGTTGTTGGGCGTGTATTATTGTTGATGGTTTATTAATAATAGTACCGAGTCTTCTCCCAATTATTTCTCTTGCTTTATTATTCTCTTTGTTCTCTCTTCGTTGTGTTTGCGTGTGGTAGGCTTACAAGTTAAGGGACGATCTTGCTTGTGCCGCACGGTGAGAGTGTGCATCCGCTGCGCCACACTCTTGGTCCGTGACATATTGGTCCGCCACTGGTGAGCTATTGGTGCGATTTTTGAGTTTTGAGCTGAAATTCTGATTTTTGATTTTTCAGCTGAAATTTTGTACAAACAACAATAAAAATCCAATCCAACTACCTGCAAAATTTCAGTTTTTTCTGAGAAATGGAAGTCCGAATTTTTATTTTTGGAACAATTAAAATCCCATAAATCGGGAAAAATGGAAAAGCACCCCAGATGACCTCAAAATGTCCAAGGAAGGCATCCAAAAATCCTTATAAATCATCCCCAAATTTGTGGAATCATCTTAGGTGGCGCTTGACGTGGTGGATTTGGAGATTGCTCTTATGTATTGGCTCAATGGGCCATTGGTGCGCTATTGGCGCGCCACTGGTGCGCCATTGATGCGCTACTGGTGCGCCATCGGTGCGAATTTTGAGCTTTGAGCTGAAATTTTGTACACACACCAATAACAATCCAATCCAATTACATGCAAAATTTTCAGGATTTTCTGAGAAGTGGAAGTCCAACTTTTTATTTTTGGAACAATTAAAATCCTGTAAATCCGGAAAAATGGAAAAGTACCTCAGATGAGCTCAAAATGTCCGGGCAAGGCATCAAAAAATCCTTATAAATCATACCCATATTTGTGGAATCATTTTAGGTAGCGTTTGACATGGTGGATTTGCAGATTGCTCTTACGCATTGGTTTAGTGGGCCAATGGGGCGCCATTGGTGCGCTATTGGGGCTCCACTGGTGTGATTTTTGAGTTTTAAGCTTAAATTTTTAACAGAAACCAATCCAACTACCTGCAAATTTTCAGAATTTTCTGAGATGTCGAAGTCCGATTTTTTTTTTTGGAACAATTAAAATCCCATAAATCGGGAAAAATGGAAAAGCACCCCAGACGAGCACAAAATGTCCGGGGAAGACATCCAAAAATCCTTATAAATCATTCCCACATTTGTGGAATAATCTTATGTAGCATTTGACATGGTGGATTAGGTGTGCCATTGGTGCGCTATTGGGGCGCCATTGGTGCGCTATTGGTACTTTTTTTGAGTTTTGAACGGAAATTTAGATTTTTGGGTTTTAAGCTGAAATCCTGTACACACACCAATAAAAATCCAATCCAACCACCTGAGAAATTTCAGAATTTTCTGAGATGTGGAAGTCCGACTTTGTACTTTTGGAACAATTAAAATCCCGTAAATCGGGAAAAATGGAGAAGCACCTCAGATGAGCTCAAATTGTCCGGGGAAGGCATTTAAAAATCCTTACAAATCATCCCCATTTTTGTGGAATCATTGTAGGTAGCATTTTACATGGTGGATTTGGAGATTGCTCTTATGCATTGGTTCACTGGGCCATAGGGGCGCTATAGAGGCGCCATTGGTGCGCCATTGATGCGCTATTGGTGTGCCAATGGGGCGCCATTGGTGCGAATTTTGAGTTTTGAATTTTGAGCTGTAATTTTTTACACACATCAATAAAACTCCAATCCAACTACCTGTCAAATTTCAGATTTTTCTAAGATGTGGTAGTCCGACTTTTTATTTTTGGAACAATTAATATCCCGTAAATCAGAAAAAATGGAAATTTTAATTTTTTAATTATGAGCTTAAATTTTTTACACACACCAATAAAAATCCAATACAACTACCTGAAAAATTTCAGATTTTTTTGAGATGTGGAAGTCGGACTTTTTATTTTGGGAACAATTAAAATCCTGTAAATCGGAAAAAATGTAAAAGCACCTCAGATGACCTCAAAATGTCCGAGGAACGCTTTCAAAAATCCTTATAAATCATCCCCATATTTATGGAATCATCTTAGGTAGCATTTGACATGGTGGAATTGGAGATTGCTCAATTGTGCGCCATTGGTGCGCTATGGGTGCGATTTTTGAGTTTCGAGCTGAAATTTTTATATTTGAGTTTTGAGCTGAAATTTTGTGTACACACGAATAAAACTCCAGTCCAACTACCTGAAAAATTTCAGATTTTTCTGAGAAGCGGAAGTCCGAGTTTTTATTTTTGGAACAATTAAAATTCCGTAAATCAGGAAAAATGGAAAAGCACCATGGAAGAGCTCAAAATGCCCGGGGAAGGCATCCAAAAATCCTTATAATTCATCCCCATATTTGTGGAATCGTCTTAGGTAGCATTTGACATGGTGGATTTGGAGATTGCTCTTATGCATTGGTTCACTAGGCCATTGGAGCGTCGTTGGGGCGCCATTGATGCGCTATTGGGGCGCCATTGATGCGCTATTAGGGCGCTATTGGTGCCATTGGGCCGCCATTGGCGCGATTTTTGAGTTTTGAGCTGAAATTTTGATTTTTGAGTTTTGAGCTGAAATTTTGTTCACACACCAATAAAAATCCAATCCAACTACCTGCCAAAATTTCAGATTTTTCTGAGATATGGAAGTCCGACTTTTTATTTTTGGAACAATTAAAATTCCGTAAAAAAAATGGAAATCCTGACTTTTGAATTTTGTGCTGAAATTTTGCATACACACCAATAAAAATCCAATCCAACTACCTGCAAAATTTGCGATTTTTTCTGAGATGTGGAAGTCGAACTTTTTATTTTTTGAACAATTAAATTCCCACAAATCAGAAAAAATGCAAAAGGGGATCCAAAAATCCTTATAAATCATCCCCATACTTTTTGAATCATCTTTGGTAGCATTTGACATGGTGGATTAGGGGATTGCTCAATGGTGCGCCATCGGGGCGCCATTGGTGCGATTTTTGAGTTTTGAGCTGAAATTTTGATTTTTGAGTTTTGAGCTGAAATTTTGTAAATACACGAATTAAATTTTTGTCAACTACCTGCAAAATTTCATATTTTTCTGAGACATGGAAGTCCGACTTTTTAATTTTTGGAACAATTAAAATCCGAAAAGTTGGGAAAACTGGAAAAGCACCTCAAATGACCTCAAAATGTCCGAGGAAGGCTTCCAAGAAACCTTATAAATCATCCCCGTATTTGTGGAATCATCTTAGGTAGCATTTGACATGGTGGATTTGGAGATTGCTCTTTGGAGCGCCATTGGTGCGCTATTGGGGCGCCACTGGTGCGATTTTTGAGTTTTGAGCTGAAATTTTGATTTTTGAGTTTTGAGCATAAATTTCGTACAAACATGAATAAAAATCCAGTCCTACTACCTGCAAAATTTCAGAGTTTTCTGAGAAGTGGAAGTCCGACTTTTTATTTTTGGAACAATTAAAATCCCGTAAATCGGGAAAAATGGAAATGCACCTCAGATGACCTCAAAATGTCCGAGGAAGGCTTCCAAAAATCCTTATAAATCATCCCCATATATATGGAATCATCTTAGGTAGCATTTGACATGGTGGATTTGGAGATTGCTCATTGGTGCGCCATTGGTGCGCTATTGATGCGATTTTTGAGTTTTGAGCTGAAATTTTGATTTTTGAGTTTTGAGCAGAAATTTTGTACACACACGACTAAAAATCCAGTCAACTACCTGCAAAATTTCAGATTTTTCTGAGAGGTGGACGTCCAATTTTATAATTTTTGGAACAATTAAAATCCTGTAAATCGGGAAAAATAGAAAAGCACCTCAAATGACCACAAAATGTCCGAGGAAGGCATCCAAAAATCCTTATAAATCATGCCCATATTTGTGGAATCGTCTTAGGTAGCATTTGACATGCTGGATTTGGAGATTGCTCATTTGTGCGCAATTGGTGCGCTATTGGGGCGCCACTGGTACGCTATTGGTGCGATTTTTGAGTTTTGAGCTGAAATTTTGATTTTTGAGTTTTGAGCTGAAATTTTGTATGCACACGAATAAAATTCAAATTCTCGTACCTGCAAAATTTCAGATTTTTCTTAGATGTGGAAGTCCAATTTTTTATTTTTGGAACAATTAAAATCCCGTAAATCGGGAAAAATGGAAAAGGACCTTAGATGTGCTCAAAATGTCCGGGGAAGGCATCCAAAAATCCTTATAAATCATCCCCATATTTGTGGAATCATCTTAGGTAGCATTTGACATGATGGATTCGGAGATTGCTCATTGGTGCGCCACTAGTGAGGCGCCATTGGTGCGCTATGGGTGTGATTTTTGAGTTTGGAGTTGAAATTTTGATTTTTGAGTTTTGAGCTTAAATTTTGTACACACACGCATAAAAATCCAGTTCTACTACCTGCAAAATTTCAGATTTTTTTTAAGAAGTGGAAGTCCGACTTTTTATTTTTGGAACAATTAAAATCCCATAAATCGGGAAAAATGGAAAAACACTTCAGATGGCCTCAAAATGTCCGAGGAAGGCATCCAAAAATCATTATAAGTCATCCCCATAATTGTGGAATCTTCTTTGGTAGCATTTGACAAGGTGGATTTGGAGATTGCTCATTGGTGCGTCAACGGTGCGCTATTGATGCGATTTTTGAGTTTTGAGCTGAAATTTTGATTTTTGAGTTTTGAGCCGAAATTTTTTACGCACACGAATAAAAATCCAGTCAACTACCTGCAATATTTCAGATTTTTCTGAGATGTGGAATTCCGACATTTTTATTTTTGGATCAATTAAAATCCTGTCAATCGGGAAAAATGGGAAAGCACCTCAAATGACCTCAAAATGTCCGAGGAAGGCATCCAAAAATCGTTATAAATCATCCCCATATTAGTGGAATCATCTTAGGTAGAATTTGACATGGTGGATTTGGAGATTGCTCATTGGGGCGCCATTGGTGCGCTATTGGTGCAATTTTTGAGTCCAACTACCTGAAAATTTTAGAAATTTCTGAGATGTGAAAGTCCAACTTTTTATGTTTGGAACAATTAAATCCCCGTAAATCGAGAAAAATGGAAAAGCACCATATATGAGCTCAAAATGTCTGGGGAAGGCATCCAAAAATCCTTATAAATCATTCCCATATTTTTGGAATCATCTTAGGTAGCATTTGACATGGTGGATTTGGAGATTGCTCATTGGAACGCCATTGGTTTGTATTGGTGCGATTTTTGTGTTTTGAGCTGAAATTTTGATTTTTGAGTTTTGAGTTGAAATTTTGATTATTGAGTTTTGAGCTGAAACTTTGTACACACACGAATAAAAATCCAGTCCTACTACCAGTAAAATTTCAGATTTTGCTGCGATGTGGACGTCCAACTTTCTATATTTGGAACAATTAAAATAACGTAAATCGGGAAAAATGGAAAAGCAGCTTAGATGAGCACAAATTGTCCGGGGAAGGCATCCAAAAATCCTTATAAATCATCCCCATATTTTTTGATTCATCGCAGGTTGCATTTGACATGATGGATTTGGAGAATGCTCATTGATGCCCCATTGGTGCGCTATTGGTGCGATTTTTGAGTTTTGAGCTGAAATTTTGATTTTTGAGTTTTGAGCATAAATTTCGTACACACATGAATAAAACTCCAGTCCTACTACCTGCAAAATTTCAGGGTTTTCTGAGATGTGGAAGTCCTACTTTTTATTTTTGGAACAATTAAAATCTCGTAAATCTGGAAAAATGGAAATGCACCTCATATGACCTCAAAATGTCCGAGGAAGGCATCCACAAATCCTTGTAAATCATCCCCATATTTGTGGAATCATCTTAGGTAGCATTTGACATGGTGGATTTGGAGATTGCTCTTATGCATTGGTTCACTGGGCCATTGGTGCGCTATTGGGGCGCCAATGGGGCGCTATTGGTGCTATTTTTGAGTTTTGCACTGAAATTTTGATTTTTTAGTTTTGAGCTAAAATTTTGAACACACAACAATAAAAATTCAGTCCAACTACCTGCAAAATTTCAGATTTTTTTGGGATGTGGAAGTCCGAACTTTTATTTTTGGAACAATTAAAATCCCGTAAATCAAGAAAAATGGAAAAGCACCTCAGATGAGCTCAAAATATCCGGTGAAGGCATCCAAAAATCCTTATAACTCATCCCCATAATTGTGGAATCATCTTAGGTAGCATTTTACAGGGTGGATTTGGAGATTGCTCTTAAGCATTGGTTCACTGGGCCATTGGTGCGCTATTGGGGCACCATTGGGGCGATATTGGTCCGCCATTAGTGAGCTATTGGTGCGATTTTTGAGTTTTGAGCTGACAATTTGTACAAAAAACAATAAAAATCCAACCCAACTACCTGCAAAATTTCAGATTTTTCTGAGAAGTGGAAGTCCGACTTTTTATTTTTGGAACAATTAAATTCCCATAAATCGGGAAAAATGGAAAAGCACCTGAGATGACCTCAAAATGTCCGAGGAAGGCATCCAAAAATCCTTATAAATCATCCCCATATTTTTGGAATCATCTTAGGTAGCATTTGACATGGTGAATTTGGAGTTTGCTCTTATGCATTGGTTCATTGGGCCATTGGTGCGCTATTGGGGCGCCAATGGTGCGCCGTTGATGCGCTATTGGGGCGCCATTGGTGCGAATTTTGAGTTTTGAGCAGAAATTTTGATTTTTCGGTTTTGTGCTTAAATTTTGTACACACACCAATACCAATCCAATCCAACTACCTGCAAAATTTTAGAATTTTTTGTGAAGTGGAAGTCCAACTTTTTATTTTTGGAACAATTAAAATCCCGTAAATCGGGAAAAATGGAAAGGCACAACAGATGAGCACAAAATGTCCGGGGAAGGCATCAAAAAATCCTTATAAATCGTACCCATATTTATGGAATCATCATAGGTAGCGTTTGACGTGGTGGATTTGCAGATTGCTCTTACGCATTGGTTCACTGGGCATTGGGGCGCCGCTGGTGCGCCATTGGTGCGCTATTGGGGCACCATTGGTGTGATTTTTGAGTTTTGAGCTGAAATTATTAACAGAAACCAATCCAACTACCTGCAAAATTTCCGAATTTTCTGAGATGTGGAAGTCCAAACTTTCATTTTCGGAACAATTAAATTCCCATAAATCGGGAAAAATGGAAAAGCACCCCAGACGAGCTCAAAATGTCCGGGGAAGGCATCCAAAATTCCTTATAAATCATCCCCACATTTGTGGATTCATCTTATGTAGAATTTGACATGCTGGACTTGGTGTGCCGTTGGTGCGCTATTGGGGCGCCACTGGTGCGCTATTGGTACTTTTTTTGAGTTTTGAACGGAAATTTTAGTTTTGGGTTTTTAGCTGAAATTTTGTACACACACCAATAAAAATCCAATCCAACTACTTTAAAAGTTTCAGAATTTTCTGAGATGTGGAAGTCCGACTTTTTATTTTTGGAACAATTAAAATCCTGTAAAACGGAAAAATTGGAAAAGCACCTCTGATGTGCTCAAAATGTCAGGGGAAGGCATCCAAAAACCTTTATAAATCATCCCCATATTTGTGGAATCATCTTAGGTAGCATTTGACACGATGGATTTGGAGATTGCTCTTACGCATTGGTTCACTGGGCCGTTGGGGCGCTATTGGCACGCTATTGGTGCGCCAATGGTGCGATTTTTGAGTTTTGAGCTGAAATTTTGATTTTTTAATTTTGAGCTAAAGTTTTGTACACACAGCAACAAAAATTCAATCCCACTACTGAAAAGTTTCAGATTTTTTTGAGATGTGGAAGCCCGACTTTTTATTTTTGGAACAATTAAAATCCAGTAAATCGAAAAAAATGGGAAAGCACCTCAGATGAGCTCAAAATGTCCGGGGAAGGCATCCAAAAATCCTTATAAATCATCCCCATAGTTGTGGAATCATCTTAGATAGCATTTGACATGGTGGATTTGGAGATTGCTCCTATGCATTTGTTCACTAGGCCATTGGGGCGCCATTGGTGAGATTTTAGAGGTTTTAGCTGAAATTTTGATTTTTAACTTTTGAGAAATTTTTTACACACACGAATAAAAATCCAATCCAACTACCTGAAAAATATCAGTTTTTTCTGGGATGTGCCAGTCCGACTTTCTATTTTTGGAACAATTAAAATCTCGTAAATCGGGAAAATGGAAAAGCACCTCAGATGAGCTCAAAATGTCCCGGGTAGGCATCCAAAAATCCTTATAAATCATCCCCATAGTTGTGGAATCATCTTAGGTAGCATTTGACATGGTGGATTTTCAGATTGCTCTTGTGAATTTGTTCATTGGGCCATTGGTGCGCTACTGGGGCGCCATTGGGGCGCCATTGGTGCGCCATTGGTGCTATTTTTGAGTTTTGAGGTGAAATTTTGATTTCAGAGTTTTGTGCTGAAATTTTGTACACACACCAATAAAAATTCAATCCAACTACCATCGAAGCTTCAGAATTTTCTGTGGTGTGACGTTTGATTTTTTATTTTTGGAACAATTAAAATCCCGTAAAGCGGGAAAAATGGAAAAGCACCTGAGATGAGCTCAACATGTCCGGGGAAGGCATCCAAAAATCCTTATAAATCATCCCCATATTTGTGGAATCATCTTAGGTAGCATTTTACATGGTGGATTGGGAGATTGCTTTTATGCATTGGTTCACTTGGCCATTGGTGCGCTATTGGGGAGCCATTGGGGTGCTATTGGTGCGCCATTGGTGAGCTATTGGTGCGATTTTTGAGTTTTGAACTTTAACTTTTTTTTCTTGATTTTTGAGCTGAAATTTTGTACACACGCCAATAAAAGTCCAGTCCAACTATCTGCAAAATTTCAGGTTTTTCTGAGATGTGGAACTCCGACTTTTTATTTTTGGAACAATTAAAATCCTGTAAATCTGGAAAAATGGAAAAGCACCTCAGATGACCTCAAAATGTCCGAGGAAGGCATCCAAAAATCCATATAAATCGTCCCCATATTTGCGGAATCATCTTAGGCAGAATTTGACATGGTGGAATTGGAGATTGCTCATTGGTGCGCCCCATTGGTGCGGAAGAATTGAGTTCATGAATTTATCTCAAACTTGTCTAAGTTCGGTTATTGACTGATTAAAGAACTATTAAAGCAATTTTTGAGTTTTCGGCTGAAATTTTGATTTTTGAGTTTTGTGCTCAAATTTTGTACACACTTTAATGAAAATCCAGTCCAACTACTTGAAAAATTTCAGAATTTTCTGAGATGTGGAAGTCCGACTTTTTATTTTTGGAACAATTAAAATCCCGCAAATCGGGAAAAATGGAAAAGCACCTCAAATGAGCTCAAAATGTCCGGGGAAGGCATCCAAAAATCCTTACAAATCATCACCATATTTTTGGAGTCATCTTAGGTATCATTTGACATGGTGGATTTGGAGATTGCTCTTCTGCATTGGTTCACTGGGCGATTGGTGCGCTATTGGTGCGATTTTTGAGTTTTGTGCTGAAATTTTAATTTTTGAAATTTTTTACACACCAATAAAAATTCACTCCAACTACCAGCAAAATTTTAGAATTTTCTGAGATGTGGAAGTCCGACTTTTTATTTTTGGAACAAGTAAAATCCTATAAATTGGGAAAAATGGAAAAGCACCACAGATGACAACAAAATGTCCGAGAAAGGCATCCAAAAATCCTTAGAAATCATCCCTATATTTGTGGAATCAACTTAGGTAGCATTTGACATGGTGGATTTGGAGATTGCTCATTGGTGCGCTATTGGTGCGATTTTTGAGTTTTGAGCTGAAATTTTGTACAGACACGAATAAAAATCCAGTCCAACTACCTGTTAAATTTCAGAATTTTCTGAGATGTAGAAGTCTTACTTTTTTTATTTTTGGAATAATTACAATCCCGTAAATCGGGAAAAATGGAAAAGCACCTCAGATGTGCTCAAAATTTCCGGGGAAGGCATCCAAAAATCCTTGTAAATCATCCCCATATTTGTGGAATCATCTTAGGTTGCATTTGACATGGTGGATTTGGAGATTGCTCTTATGCATTGGTTCACTGGGCCAATGGTGCGCTATTGGGGCGCCATTGGTGCGCTATTGGTGCTCTATTGGGGCGCCAATGGTGCGATTTTTAAGTTTTGAGTTGAAATTTTAATTTTTGAGTTTTGAGCTGAATTTTTTTTACACACACCAATAAGAATCCAATCCAACTACCTGAAAAATTACAGATTTTTCTAAGAAGTGGATGTCCGACTTTTTATTTTTGGAACAATTAAAATCCCGTAAATCGGAAAAAAAGGAAAAGCACCTCAGGTGAGCTCAAAATGTCCGGGGAAGGCATCCAAAAATCCTTATAAATCATCCCCATATTTTTGGAATCATCTTAGGTAGCATTTGACATGGTGGATTTGGAGATTGCTCTTATGCAATGGTTCACTAGGCCGTTGGTGCGATTTTTGAGTTTTGAGTTGAAATTTTGATTTCTGAGTTGTGTGCTGAAATTTTTTACCCAAACCAATAAAAATCCATTCCTACTACCTGCAAAATTTCAGATTTTTCTGAGAAGTAGAAGTCTGACTTTTTATTTTTTGGAACAATTAAAATCCCGTAAATCGGGAGAAATGGAAAAGCACCTCAGATGAGCTCAAAATGTCCGGGGAAGGGATCCAACAATCCTTATAAATCATCCCCACAGTTGTGGAATAGTCTTAGGTAGCATTTTACATGGTGGATTTGGAGAATGCTCTTATGCATTGGTTCACTGGGCCATTGGTACGCTATTGGTTAGCCATTGGTGAGCTATTTGTGCGATTTTTGAGTTTTGAGCTTAATTTTTTTTTTGAGTTTTGAGCTGAAATTTTGTACACAATTCAATAAAAATCCAATCGAACTACCTGAAAAATTTCAGGTTTTTCTGAGATGTGGAAGTCCGACTTTTTATTTTTGGAACAATTAAAATCCCGTGAATCGAAAAAAATGGTAAAGCACCTCAGATGAGCTCAAAATGTCCGGCATCCAAAAATTTTTATAAATCATCCCCATATTTGTGGAATCATCATTGGTAGCATTTGACATGGTGGATTTGGAGATTGCTCTTATGCATTGGTTCACTGGGCCAATGGGTCGCCATTGGTGCGATTTTTTAGCTGAAATGTTTTACACAAACCAATAAAAACCCATTCCAATTACCTGAAAAATTTCTGATTTTTCTGAGATCTGGAAGTCCGATTTTTCGTTTTTGGAACAATTAAAATCCCGTAAATCGCATAAAAATGGAAAAGCACCCTAGATGAGCTCAAAATGTCCGTGAAGGCATCCAAAAATCCTTATAAATTATCCCCATATTTGTGGTGTCATCTTACGTAGCATTTTACATAGTGGATTTGGAGATTGCTCTTATGCATTGGTTCACTTGGCCACATTGGTGCGCCATTGATGCGCTACTGGGGTGCTATTTGTGTGCCATTGGTGCGATTTTTGAGTTTTCAGCTGAAATTTTGATTTTTAAGTTTTGAGCTGAAATTTTGTACACACACCAACAATTATACAATCCAAATACCTGCAAAATTTCATATTTTTCTGAGATGTGGAAGTTCTACTTTTTAATTAAGGAACAAGTAAATTCCCGTAAATCGGGAAAATTGGAAAAGCAAATTAGATGAGCTCAAAATGTCCGGGGAAGGCATCCAAAAATACTTATAAATCGTCCCCATATTTGTGGAATCTTCTTATGTAGCGTTTGACATGGTGGATTTGGAGATCTTATGCATTGGTTCACTGGGCCATTGGGGCGCAGTTGGTGCCCTATTGGTGCGCCACTGGTGCGATTTTTGAGTTTTGAGCTGAAATTTTGATTTCCGAGCTGTGAGCTGAAATTTTGTACCCACACCAATAAAGATCAAATCCAACTACCTGCAAAATTTTAGATTTTGCTGAGATGTGGAAGTCCGACTCTTTATTTTTGCAACAATTAAAATCCCGTAAATCGGGAAAAATGGAAAAGCACCTCAGATGAGCTCAAAATGTCCGGGGAAGGCATCACAAAATCCTTATAAATCATCCCCAAATTTGTGGAATCGTCTTAGGTACCATTTTACATGGTGGATTTGATGATTGCTCTTATGCATTGGTTCACTCGGCCATTGGTGCGCTGTTGGGGCGCCATTGGTGAGCTATTTGTGCAACTTTTGAGTTTTTAACTGAATTTTTTTTTTGGGTTTTGAGCTGAAATTTTGTACACACACCAATATAAATCCAATCCAACTACCTGCAAAATTTAAGGTTTTTCTGAGATGTGGAAGTCCGACTTCTTATTTTTTGAACAATTAAATTCCCGTGAATCAAAAAAAAATAGAAAAGCACCTCAGATGAGCTCAAAATGTCTGGGGAAGGGATTCAAAAATGTAGGTAGCATTTGACATGGTGGATTTGGAGATTTCTCTTATGCATTGGTTGACTGGGCCTTTGGGGCGCCATTGGTGCGCCATTGGTGCAATTTTTTAGTTTCGAGCTGAAATTTTGATTTTTGAGTTTTGAGCTCAAATTTTCTACACAAACCAATAAAAACCCAATCCAACTGCCTGCAAAATTTCTGAATTTTCTGAGAACTGGAAGTCCGACTTTTCATTTTTGGAACAATTAAAATCTCGTAAATCGGGAAAAAAGGAAAACCACCCCAGATGAGCTCAAAATGTCCGGGGAAGGCATCTAAAAATCCTTATGAGCTATCCCCATATTTTTGGTACCATCTTAGATAGCATTTGACATGGTGGATTTGGAGATTGCCCTTATGCATTGGTTCACTGGGCCATTGGTGCGCTATTGGGGCGCCACTGGTGCGTCACTGATGCGCTATTGAGGCGCTATTTGTGCGCCAACGGTGAGATTTTTGAGTTTTGTGCTGAAATTTTGATTTTTAAGTTTTGAGCTGAAATTTTGTACACACACCAATAAAAATTCAATCCAACTACCTGCAAAATTTCTGATTTTTCTGAAATGTAGAAGTCCGACTTTTTATTTTTGGAACAACTAAAATCCCGTAAATCGGGAAAAATGGAAAAGCACCTCAGATGAGCTCAAAATATCCGGGGAAGGCTTCCAAAAATCCTTATAAATCATCCCCATATTTGTGGAATCATCTTAGGTAGCATTTTGCATGGTGGATTTGGAGATTGCTCTTATGCTTTGGTTCACTTGGCCATTGGTGCGCTATTGGGGCGCCATAGGTGCGCTATTGGGGCGCCATAGGTGCGCCAATGGGGCGCTATTGGTGCGCCCGTTGGTGAGCTATTGGTGCTACTTTTGCGTTTTGAACTGAATTTTATTTTTTTGAGAAATTTTGTCTACACACCAATAAAAATCCAATCCAACTGGTTGCAAAATTTTAGATTTTTCTGAGACGTTGAAGTCCAATTTTTTTATTTTTGAAACAGTTAAAATGCCGTAAATCGGGAAAAATGCAAAAATTCTGAATTTTCTGAGATCTGGAAGTCCGACTTTTCGTTTTTTGAACAATTAAATTCCCATAAATCGGAAAAAATAGAAAAGCAGCTCAGATGTGCTCAAAATGTCCGGGGAAGGCAACCAAAAATCCTTATAAACTATTCCCATATTTTTGGTACCATCTTACGTAGCGTTTGACATGGTGGATTTGGAGATTGCTCTTATGCATTGGTTCACTGGGCCATTGGTGCGCTATTGGGGCGCCATTATTGCGACATTGATGCGCTATTGGGGCGATATTTGTGCGCCATTGGTGCGATTTTTGAGTTTTGAGCTGAAATTTTGATTTTTAAGTTTTGAGCTGTAATTTTGTACACACACCAATAAAACTCCATTGCAAATACCTGCAAAATTTCAGATTTTTTTGAGAGATGGAAGTTTGACTTTTTATGAAAAATGGAAAAGCATATTAGATGAGCTCAAAATGTCCAGGGAAGGCATCCAAAAATCCTTATAAATCGTCCCCATAATTGTGGAATTTTCTTAGGTAGCATTTGACATCGTGGATTTGGAGATGCTCTTATGCATTGGTTCACTGGGAATTGGTGCGCTATTGGGGCACCATCGGTGCGTTATTGGTGCGCCAATGGTGCGATTTTTGAGTTTTGAGCTGAAATTTTGATTTCTGAGTTGTGTGCTGAAATTTTATACCTACACCAATGAAAATTCAATCCAACTACCTGCAAAATTTCTGATTTTTCTGAGATGTGGAAGTCCGATTTTTTATTTTTGGAACAATTAAAATCCCGTAAAGTGGGAAAAATGGTAAAGCACCTCAGATGACCTCAAAATGTCCGGGGAAGGCATCCAAAAATCCTTATAAGTCATTCCCATATTTGTGGAATCATCTTAGGTCGCATTTGACATGGTGGATTTGGAGATCGCTCATTGGTGCGCTATTGGTTCGATTTTTGAGTTTTGAGCTGAAATTTTGATTTTTGAGTTTGGAGCTGAAATTTTTTACACACACGAATTAAAATACACTCCAACTACCTGCAAAATTTTAGATTTTTCTCAGCTGTGGAAGTCCTACTTTTTATTTTTGGAACAATTAAAATCCCCTAAATCAGAAAAAATTAATGTGGAAGTTGGACTCTTTATTTTTGGAACAATTAAAATCCCGTAAATCGGGAAAAATGGAAAAGCACCTTAGATGGGCTCAAAATGTCCGGGGAAGGCATCCAAAAATTCATATAAATCATCACCATATTTGTGGAATCATCTTAGGTAGCATTTTACGTGGTGGATTTGGAGATTACTCTTATGCATTGGTTCACTGGCCATTGGTGCGCTAGTGGGGCGCCATTGGGGCGATTTTTGAGTTTTGAGCTTAAATTTTGTACACCCTCCAATAAAATTCCAACCCAACTACCTGAAAAATTTCAGATTTTTATGAGATGTGGAAGGCCGACTTTTTATTTTTGTAACAATTTAAATACCGTAAATCGGGAAAAATGGAAAAGCACCTCAGATGAGCACAATATGTCCGAGGAAGGCAACCAAAGCACATCAGATGAGCACAATATGTCCGAGGATGGCAACCAAAAATCCTTATAAATCTTCCCCATATTTGTTGAATCATCTTAGGTCGCATTTGACATGGTGGATTTGGAGATTGCTCATTGGTGCGCCAATGGTACGCTATTGGGGCGCCATAGGCGCGCCATTGGTGCGCTATTGGTGCGATTTTTGACTTTTGTGCTGAAGTTTCGATTTTTGAGTTTGAAGCTGAAGTTTTGTACACACACGAATAAAAATCCACTCCAACTACCTGCAAAATTTCAGATTTTTCTGAAATGTGGAAGTCCGATTTTTAATTTTGGAACAATTAAAATTCCGTAAATCAGAAAAAATGAAAATTTAGATTTTTGGATTTTGAGCTGAAATTTTGCACACACGCCAATAAAAATCCAATCCAACTACCTGCAAAATTTGCAATTTTTCTAAGATGTGGAAGTTGGAGTTTTTGTTTTTCGAACAATTAAAATCCCGTAAATCGGGAAAAAAGGCACATTAGATGGCCTCAAAATTTGTGCTGAAATTTTGATTTTTGAGTTTTGAGCTGAAATTTTGTACTCAGCACGAATAAGAATCCAGTCCAACTACCTGCATAGTTTCAGATTTTTCTGAGAAGTGGAGATCCGACTTTTTAATTTTTGGAACAATTAAAATCCCGTAAATTGGGAAACATGGAAAAGCACCTCAGATGACCTCAAAATGTCCGAGGAAGGCAACAAAAATTGCTTATAAATCATCCCCATATTTGTGGAATCGTCTTAGGTCGAATTTGACGTGGTGGATTTGGAGATTGGTCATTGGTGCGCCATTGGTGCAATTTTTGAGTTTTGAGCTGAAATTATGATTTTTGAGTTTTGCGCTGAAATTTTGTACACACACCAAAAAAAACTCCAATCCAACTACCTGCAAACTTTCAGATTTTTCTGAGTCGTGGAAGTCCGAGTATTTATTTTTGGAACAATTAAAATCGTGTAAATCGGGAAAAATGGAAAAGCAACTTAATTGAGCTCAAAATGCCTGGGGAAGGCATCCAAAAACCCTTATAAATCATCCCCATATTTGTGGAATCATCTTAGGTAGCATTTGACATGGTGGATTTGGATATTGCTCTTATGCAATGGTTCAGTGGGCCATTGGTGCGCTATTGGGGCGCCATTGGTGCGATTTTTGAGTTTTGAGCTGAAATTTTGATGTTTCAGTTTTGAGCTAAAATTTTGTACACATACGAATAAAAATCCATTCCAACTACCTGTAAAATTTCAGATTTTTCTGAGAAGTGGAATTCCGACTTTTTTAGAGAAAGTCGCATCGGATTTTTGAGTTTTGAGCTGAAATTTTTATTTTTTAATTTTGAACAGAAATTTTGCACACACACCAATAAAACCCCATTCCAACTACCTGCAAAATTTGCAATTTTTCTGAAATGTGGAAGTTGGACTTTTTTTTTCGAACAATTAAAATCCCTTAAATCGGAAAAAATGGAAAAGCACCTCAGATGACCTCAAAATGTCCGAGGAAGGGATTCAAAAATCCTTATAAATCGTCCCCATATTTGTGGAATCATCTTAGGTAGCATTTGACATTGTGGATTTGGAGATTGCTCATTGGTACGCTATTGGTACGATTTTTGAGTTTTGAGCTGAAAGTTTTTACACACACGAATAAAAATCCAGTCCAACTACCTGCAAAATTTCAGATTTTTCTGAGAAGTGGAAGTCCCACTTTTTATTTTTGGAACAATTAAAATCCCGTAAATCAGAAAAAATGGAAAAGCTCAGATGACCTCAAAATGTCCGAGGAAGGGATTCAAAAATCACTATAAATCATCCCCATATTTGTGGAATCATCTTAGGTAGCATTTGACATGGTCGATTTGTAGATTGCTCATTGGTGCGCCATTGATGCGATTTTTGAGTTTGGAGCTGAAATTTTGATTTTTAAGTTTTGAGCTGAAATTTTGCACACGCACGATTAAAAATCCAGTCCAACTACCTGCAAAGGTTTAGATTTTTCTGAGAAGTGGATGTCCGACTTTTTAATTTTTGGAAAAATTAAAATCCCGTATATTGGGAAAAATGGAAAAGCACCTCAGATGACCTCAAAATGTCCGAGGAAGGCATCAGAAAATCCTTATAAATCATCGCCATATTTTTGGAATCATCTTAGGTAGCATTTGACATGGTGGATTTGGAGATTGCTCATTGGTGCGCCATTGGTGCGATTTTTGAGTTTTGAGCTGGAATTATGATTTTTGAGTTTTGCGCTGAAATTTTGTACACACACCAAAAAAAACTCCAATCCAACTACCTGCAAACTTTCAGATTTTTCTGAGCCGTGGAAGTCCGAGTATTTATTTTTGGAACAATTAAAATCGTGTAAATCGGGAAAAATGGAAAAGCAACTTAAATGAGCTCAAAATGCCTGATGAAGGCATCCAAAAACCCTTATAAATCATCCCCATATTTGTGGAATCATCTTAGGTAGCATTTGACATGGTGGATTTGGATTTTGCTCATATGCAATGGTTCAGTGGGCCATTGGTGCGCTATTGGGGCGCCAATGGTGCGATTTTTGAGTTTTGAGCTGAAATTTTGATGTTTCAGTTTTGAGCTAAAATTTTGTACACATACGAATAAAAATCCATTCCAACTACCTGTAAAATTTCAGATTTTTCTGAGAAGTGGAATTCCGACTTTTTTATTTTTGGAACAATTTGTAAATTCACCTTAGATCAGCTCAAAATGTCCGGGGAAGGCATCCAAAAATCCATATAAATCATCCCCATATTTTTGGAATCATCCTAGGTAGAATTTGACATGGTGGATTTGGAGATTGCTCTTATGCTTTGGTTCACTGGGCCATTGGTGCGCTATTGGGGCGCCATTGGTGCGCCAGTGATGCGCTATTGGGGCGCTATTGGGGCGCCGTTGCGATGCCATTGGTGCGAGTTTAGAGTTTTGAGCATAAATTTTGTACACACACCAATAAAAATCCAAGACAACTACCTGAAAAATTTCAGATTTTTTTGAAGTGTGGAAGTCCGACTTTTTACTTTTGGAACAATTTAAATCCCGTAAATCGGGAAAAATGGAAAAGCACCTCATATAAGCTCAATATGTCCGAGGAAGGCTACCAAAAATTTTTATAAATCATCCCCATATTTTTGGAATCATCTTAGGTCGCATTTGACATGGTGGATTTGGAAATTGCTCATTGGTGCGCCATTGGGGAGCTATTGGGGCGCCATAGGCGCACCATTGGTTCACTATTGGTGCGATTTTTGAGTTTTGAGCTGAAATGTTGATTTTTGAGTTTGGGGCTGAAATTTTGTACACGCGAATAAAATTCCACTCCTACTACCTGCAAAAGTTCAGATTTTTCTAAGGTGTGGAAGTCCAACTTTTAATTTTTGGAACAATTAAAATCTTGAAATCGGGAAAAATCGAGAAGCACCTCAGATGAGCTCAAAATGTCCGGGGAAGGCATCCAAAAATCCTTAAAAATCATCCCCACATTTTTGGAATCTTCTTAGGTAGCGTTTGACATGGTGGATTTGGAGATTGCTCTTATGCATTGGTTCACTGGGCCATCGGTGCGCTATTGGGGCACCATAGGGGCGCCACTGGTGCGCGATTGGTGCGCCATTGGTGCGATTTTTGAGTTTTGAGCGAAAATTTTGTACACACACCAATAAAAAGCCAATCCAACTACGTGAAAAATTTCAGATTTTTCTGAGAAGTGGAAGTCCGACTTTTTATTGTTAGGAACAATAGACTTAAGCTAGAGGGGGGGTGAATAGCTTATGACCGAAAATTAAAAACTTTGCAGGAAATGAAGTGCGGAATTGAAAAATAGAAGGACACAAGAGATTTTTATCCTGGTTCACACACACTCTACTAGTGTGGCTAATCCAGCCCTTCAAGTCTCACTTGAAGATTTCACTATCTACGTTAAGCTTACGGGTGCTTAACAAACCGTTACAACCTA